>CAUYRT010045264.1:0-36992 GCA_963574885.1 Lepilemur ruficaudatus | reverse complement strand
AGCAAGAGCGAGACCCCGTCTCTACTAATAATAGAAACAAATTAATTGGCCAACTAAATATATATAGAAAAAATTAGCCGTGCATGGTGGCGCATGCCTGTAGTCCCAGCTACTCGGGAGGCTGAGGCAGAAGGATCACTTCAGCCCAGGAGTTTGAGGTTGCTGTGAGCTAGGCTGATGCCACGGCACTCTAGCCCAGGCAATAGAGTGAGACTCTGTCTCAAAAAAAAAAAAAAAAAAGTCCAACCAAGTTGATTATGACAGTTTCTGTTCATTTCTTGTGGTGTTTCTGCAGAATGACCCCTTGGAGCTACCTACTCTGCCATTTTCGCTAATGTCACCCTAGAAAAACATACATTCTTGATGTTTCATTTTAGTGCAAATGTTTACTTTTTTCACTTCCTGATATTATTTGAACCGTAGAGCTCTTAAACTGCAAGTCCTCTGGTCTTTTAAACCACATAAGACTCAAATTATTATTTTGTAGAGTTAGTATCCTTTAAATTTAGTTATACATTTATCCTTTTCATTGTCCTTTGTTTTCTGCTATGTTGCCATGCTTTCATCTAGAATCATCTTCCTCCTACCCAAAAAATTCCCTTTATTACTTCTTTTAGTACAGTCCTCCTGAAAACAAATTCTTCTGTCATTTTTATTTGTCTTGTTTTTGTCTGTAAACATCTTCATTTTGCCTCTATTTTTCAAGAATATTTCTATGAGAATAGGATTCTAGGTTGGCGAGTTTTCATTGCTCTTTTTATTTGTTTGCTTTTATTTAAAGATCTCTTTCCATTAACTCCTGACTTCTATTGTTTCTGTTGAAATGTCAGATCTGCCAGAATTCTCTTTTGAAGAAAGTATTTTTTTTTTCAATAACTCTTTAAGAATGTTCTCTTTGTCTTTAGTTTTCAGCAGTTTTAATGAAATGTGCCAGGTGTTCAGCTTTGTATCATGTTCCAGATGTATTCCTTGTATTTATCCAGCTTAGAATTCATATTGTTTCCCATAGCTGTGCCTTTATCAACCCCTCATTCTGGGACACTTTTTGTGCACATCCTTTATACTTTTAAAACAATTCTTTTCTTCTCTGTATGCTTCATTTGGGGTATTCCCTATTGATCTGTTGTGTTCTGCATGTACATTCTGCAGTTAGACTCACCCATTGAGTTCTTAATATCCAACATAGCATTTTTTACTTTATGTAGATGTGATTTTTTTTTGAACAGATTCAAATTCTCTGGTGATGTCTTCTGTTATTTTATCTATTCTATTTCCCATTTCCCCTCTACTTCCTTGACCTTTTTAAGCAGAGTCATTTTAAAATGCTTTTCTTTAATATCTGTTTCATCCATTGATCTGCTTAACTTAGCTGTTTTCTATTGATTACCTCTTTTATAATCTCAGTTTTTTCATGACTAGTAATTTTTGGTTGTGTGCCAGAATTTAACAAATGTCTCGAGAAGTAACACATTTGTCAGTTTGAGGTTCTTTAAGTCTCTGATTTTTGTCACTCCAGTTCCACATGACTGGTAAAATTTATTTACTTCTCTTTCTCCCAACAGCAGCCTTCTGATCTTTGATCCATGTCCCAAATTGGCAAATGATCCCAGGGAAAAAATGGTTCTAAATCAGTTGACTCATTTTAAATTGTTTTTCTTTCTCTATAAATATTATGTTTGGTCTTCACTGCTTCCACAGCTGTCTAATGCCTTTGTGACTTTTGTAGTTTATATTCTGTCTAGTTATTTTCAATAAGAAGCATTGGCCTACCATGATCACCTACAGGGGTTAGCTCACCTTTTCTTAAAAAGCTTTCGGGGCCTATGGTTTCTGTTGCCACTACTCTGTCACTGTAGCACAAAAGCTGCCATAGGCAATATATACATGAATGGGCATGGCTCTGTTCCGGTAAAAGTTTATTTACCAAAACAGGTGGTCAGCCCTGATCTTCTGCATCCCACTAGACATGCAAGTCCTTACATATGTTTTGTGCCTCTCTGGCAATGTTTCTTAAACCATATCCTTCCTTTCTGGTATAGGCACTGTCCATCGATTAGGCATTTCATAGCAAGCAATTCCAATAGCCAGGTACCATCTGCTTGGTACAATGTGAAAGAGTTAATATTAAGCATTATCTTAACTCACTGCAGTCCAGGGATCATTACTGCAAGATCATAAATCCAGGCTTATATTTCCAGGTGTACCTGGATCTATAGGGTAAGTGTTCAGACTACCATTAACCCTTTACCTGCAATAGTGAGTCAATTTACTTAACTGACAGTTTCTCTTATATTTAATAGTTTATAATTATGTCAGTCAAGCTTCTCCAAAGAAACAGAACCAATAGGATATTATATCATTCTTCTATATAATATTATACATAGTATATATAATACATCGTATATGTATACATATATTATACATATATGTTAAGAGATTTATTTTAAGAAATTGGCTTATGTAATTGTGGGGGCTGATAAGTCCAAAATTCACATGGCAGCCTAGAAACTCAGACAGAAATTGATGCTATAGTCTTAACTCTGAAATCTGTTGGACAGGCTAGTAAGCCAGAAACTCAGGCAGGATTTCTATGTTACAATCTTGAGGCAGAACTCCTTCTCTGGGAAACTTCTGCTTTTGCTCTTAAAGCCTCGAACTAATTGGATTAGGCTCACCCATATTATTGAGGGCAATCTTTACTAAAAGTCAAGTGATTGTAGATGCTAGTCACATCTACCAAATACCTTTACAACAATGTCTAGACTCATGTGTGACCGAACAACTGGGCAACATAGTCTTGCTAAACCAACACATAAAATTTAGCCATCACAATAATCGTGCTTAAAAAAAATATATTCACAGTAATATTGATAGTATTTCTACCCTATAATTTAATGTTACATTTGTAATCAGTGATTATGTTGTTATCTGTAATTTTCCTGTAACTAAATTCCAATTGTTCTACTTTGATGTATGCTAGTAGAGATACTATAAATGATACATTGAAAACTATTTCTGAATGAATTCATTCATTTGCTTTCATTTTATGAACTTTTATTGAGCATCTATTATGTGTCAGATAATAGAAGCAAAAATATACAATGATGATGAGAGGGTGGTGATGATGATTATATTTGTAATTGTATTTGTAACTATTTACTAAACACTTACCATAGATCAGACACTCTTTTAAGTGCTTTACCCATACCATATTGTTTTACGTAGTATTGTAGGGGCCAAGAGAAAACTTCCCCTTCACCCTCTGAAGTTTCATTGAGAACCATGGACAAGAGGCAGATTCATAGGACAAAAGACACGCAAGTTTATGTGATCATAGTTTTATATGACACAGGAACCTTCAGGATGAAGACCCAAAGATACAGGGAAAATTGTCTACTTGTATGCTTAGGTGCAACAAAGTATGGACAGCCATGTAGAAATATGATTGGACAAAAAGGATGTGATCTAATGCTAATAGACTGAGTGAGAAAACCTAGCAAGGCCCGTCTGTCTAGATTCTTCTTGGCCTCTCTGAGCGTGCACTCCTTTCTTCTGGGTCTGGGGCAGGACCCTCTCTGGAAAGGGGGTCTTGTGATCTGTAGTCAAACAAGGTAGGTCGGATAATTTCTTTTTGGCCAGTTTTTACACAGCAAAGTGGAGGGAAAGTTAGAGTAATATTTTTAGGTTTTGTGGTTGGCTTTGGGGAGTGGGGGAGTTCTGGATTCTATGACCTGCCTTGGGGAGGAGGGATTCTAGTTTCTGTGGCTGGCCTCAGGGGCGAATGGGACTGAGAAGCAGGAGGGCAGGAGAAGGCCAGAGAAAAACTTTTGCTTCTGAAGAGCTAAAAATAGAAATACCATTCGATCAGCAATAGCACTATTAAGCATCTACCCAAAAGAGCAAAAGATATTCTATATAATAAAGACATCTGCACCCGAATGTTTATGGCAGCACAATTCACTATTGCAAGGAAGTGGAAACAACCCAAGTGCCCGTCAATTCATGAGTGGATTACTAAAATTTGGTATATGTTCACAATGGAATATTACTCAAATATAAGAAACGACAGTGATCTAGCACCTCTTATATTTTCCTGAATAGAGCTTGAGCCCATTATCCGAAGTGAGGTATCACAAGATTGGAAGAATAGGCTCCACATGTACTCGCCATCATAGTGGCACTAACTAATCAACACTATGGTGCTCACATGGTAGTAATGTTCTCCAGGGATTAGGGGCTTTGGGGGGTGGGTAAACTCACAACTAATGGACGCGGTGAGCATTGTAGAGGGGAAGGGCATGTCTCTAATCTTCACTTGGATGAGGCAAAGACATAAAATGTGTGTGTGTTTTCAAGGTAGGAATGTTAATGATAGGTTAGGGAAAAGGTAAAATAAACTGGCATTCAGAAGTGCCAATAATCACATGAATAGCCCTTTTTTCTAGAAAAAAATAGTAACAAATATTTATGGAGCACCTGCTCTGTGTTGAGCACGTTATATAGATTTAGTCTATGTCATTTAATCCATGCGATAATACAAAGGAGTTACTTTCTACTATGTGTCGTCCATTATGAGTAATTTCATTTTACAGACGAGGAAACTCAGGCATGGAGAAGTCTATCAATTAGGGTTCAGTTATGGAAAAAAGAAACCACTCCAGATATTTCAAACATAATGCTATTTAGTACAGAGACTTAGATGCTTATAAGCATTTGGGGGAGCTGCTGTCACATTGGTTTTCGTTTGTGCCACTGCATCTGTGGTCCAGAGAATAAAGAATTTACTGCTATTGCTGCCCAAAGGCCAGGAAAGTTCATAAAACCACTGTTAATTGTCACAGCTGCCTTATATTACTGAGGCAGGGACTGGCAAGGAAAAGAGACAAAGCCCAAGCAAAAATCCACAATAACATGTCTTTCTTCCACTTTCCAAACATCAGGAAGTGCATCCCACTTGGTGAATCCAGAACACAGGAAGCAAAGGCATCTGGGAAATGTAGTTTCCAGGATTCCAGCCTTGCCTTAGGGCGAGCTGAGAAGAGTATGGAATGCTCGTGTTAGTTAGATTTATATTGTTGCCGTAATAAATTAGCACAAAGGTAGTGGCTTAAAACAACACCCACGTGTTATCTCACAGTTCTATAAACCAGAAGTACAGTGGACTCAGCTGGGAACTCTGCTTAGGGTTGTTTTGAGGCTGAAATCAAAGCGTCAGCCAGCCAAGGCTTTGGGGGAGTATCTCCTTCCAGGGTCATTTTCAGGTTCTTGGCAGAATTACTTTTCTTCTCATGGTTTCCATGTGGTCCCTTTCATTTTTAAGCCAGGACCCATGGGTTGAGTCCTTTCCATGCTTTGAATCTCTGTGAATTCCCTTTCTGCGGCATCTGACTTGTCTTTTGCCTTTAGGAGTTCATGTGATTGCATTGTACTCACCTGGAAAATCCCAGCTAATCCCTTCATCTTAAGGTCAGCTGATTATAACTGTAATTATATTTGTAAAGGCCCTTTTGCCATGTAATGTAACTTAACCATAAGAGGAATAGTAGGGGACAAAGATCATAGGGTTCAAATTCTGCCTACCACAATCCTCATTGGAAGAAAATGAGCAAACAAGAAAAATTCCAACACAAAAGGCTGGAAGATTTGCTCAAGATCATTCATGTTCTCAGTTTCATCAATTTTAATAATAGTTACTATATATCAAGTGTCTATTATAAGTCAGGAGATTTATAAGAAGCTATATCTCTGTTATCTCATGTATTTCTTTTAGGAAGTCAAATAGCAAATTGAGAGACTTTGCAGTACTTTATGTAGTATGTGTTATGAGAATTAATTTAAGTAATATGAATGAGTTCTGAGCGCAGTTCCTGAGATAATTAAGAACTCAATGAGTCATTTGTTATTGCTGTTGTTGTTATTCCTATTTAGAGATAAGATCATTGTGCACCTGGAAAGTGAACTAACTTGCCCAAGACCATGTGGCTGATAAGTGACCCAGCACGGCTTTGAATACAGATTGTCCAACTTCAAGTGTGGAAATAAATGGAAAGTATTGTATGCATTGAACTTGAGTAACATAGCATCCAGTAAATATCAATTATTATCATTATTATTAAAATACCATACAAGATATCTTATTACCCTAAAAAGATATAACATTTCTAAAAGCTAGTTACTCATTCTTGACTGAATTAATCCTTACCTGGCTGCAACTTACCTACCTCCCACTCCCTCCCACACCTACTCTCTTGGCAACCCGTTATATACCCTTCAATTATTTTCAAAATCATTCTTTGAGATTTTTATGGTGGGGGATGGCGACAGAGTCTCACTCTGTCACCTGGGCTAGGGTGCAGTGGCACGATGATAGCTCACGGCAACCTCAACTCCTGGGCTCAAGCAATCCTCCTGCCTCAGCCTTCCTGAGTAGCTGGGATTGCAGGTGTGCACCACCATGCCTGGCTACATTTTTCTATTTTTAGTAGAGATGGGGTCTCACTTTTTGCTCAGGATGGTCTTGAACTCCTATCCTCAAGCGATCCTCCTACCTCGGCCTCCCAGAGTGCTAGGAGTACAGGCGTGAGCCATCACACCAGGTCATCAAAATCATATATATATATTTATTAATACCAGTCAAATTTAGCAGCAGGAGGTTGTGAACCACTTTTAAGTGATGCTAATGTTAATAAGTTCTGATGATAATCCACTACCATCAGACCAGCCTCAAAATCATATTCTTAGAAAAAAATTTGTTCAAAGGTAAGACTTGTTTTACATTTCTGCCAATTTCCTTAATGTCTGAGATAAAACAGATTCTCTTATCTGCTTCTGCATTCAATCTGTTCTAATCTCTCTTGTCAATTTTCTAAAAGCTTCTGGAAAATTCCAGGGAATTCTCCTGACCGAAAGAATGAAAAAAAGTAAATAATGTCTTCATATTATTAAAATTGTCCTGACATTTAAGATCCTGAAATCCCTGGACCATATTTGGAGAACCTGCTGGTTTAGAGGATGCGATTCTGTCAATGACTTAACCTTCTAGATTGGCTTTGTCTCGTTTGTTTTTTGGTAGCCAGAAGTGACAGGGCCAAGGCAGGCAGCTCTACCCTCTGTGACAAAGGGGGCTTTATCGTTCTCGGTGACAGTCAGATTTCCGGCACTTCCCTCGGGGACACCATGATGTCCTGTTGGGGAACACGTGATAACCACCCAGAGGGCCGTTCTCCAGCAGCAGGCCTCCAGAAATCCGACGCAGCCTAGGGTGGCAGGCATCTGGGACAATTTAGGGAACTCAAGAAAAAGACAACAGTGTGAGGGCCACTGTCCTAAGTCACAAAATGTAAACGGTCGTCAAAAAAACTCAGTCATCAAGATAAATATTTTAATACAGTATTGAAAGATTCAAATCGGTAAAGTACAGATTATGGGGGTTTGTTTTTGTAAACACATTTTATTAATAATTTTTGAAAAACGATCCAAATTTTCGCCAAATTACTCAAAAAAAAAAAAATCTAGTCAGGCGCTCCAATCCGTGACTGGGGTAGGGGAGGCGGAGTGAGGGGACGGGAGAAGCTGCCCCAGGGGCTGCCGGGAAGAAGCGCTCTCGGAGGCGAACAGCCGGCGGCCCTCAGCCGACTTCCACTTCCGCTAGCTGCGTTTCTCCCCGCCCACTCCGTACGGTCGTGTCTGATTGGCTGGGCTACCGCCACGTTCGCGCTGCCATTGGCTCGGAGTCAGCCGGGGGTGGGCGGCGGGAGACTTACTTCGGCCGGTCCCGGCTGGACCACCATTGTGCACGGCGGTTGCGGTGAGGGTCGGTCGGGAGCGGAGCGGCCGCCGGCGCGGCGGCGCCGTAGGTACGTTGGGGCCGGGTGAGCGGCGGTTGGCCGAGCGGCGGTTTCGCGGGCGCGCCGCGCGCTTCTCTGAGGTACAGCTGCGGAGTCCTCGGAGTACCGGGCGAGCGGGACTCCGGTCGCGGCGGGGCTTGACGGCCTGAAAGGCGTCCGCGGGGGCGCTGGGGCTCGGACCCGCCGGGAAGACGCCGAGTTGTTTGCGGCCCCGGGTTAGGACTGCGGAGGGAAGTGGCCTCAGTGTTTTTTTTTTTCCCCCCCGCCTTGACTAGTAAGTAAAAGAAAGCTTAGTCCTCTCCCGGAGTGCTTTAACAAGTTACCGGATGAGATTTATTCCCGCCTCCGACTTCGGTATCCTGTTGCCAGAGTCCCGTGAGTTGCTTTAGTCATCTCTATCCGAAGAAACCTGACGCCGGCGCGGTTAACCGGACCCTGCCCGGTGGCCTTGATGTAAGTCGTAGCGAAGCGGGCCCCGGCGCGTTGGGGACGGTGCAGCGTTGTGAGCGAGGTGCTGAGGTACCACCTTCAATATAGAAGCTCATTGCTGTGAATATCTTCTTTAAAAAATCGAACTGTCTCCTTCCCACCTACTTCCTCCAGTTTTACCAAGTTGAAGAATGTGTCTGAACCGAAGCAGTGATTATTTTGCTTTCCCCGTTGACACTCTTGCTGCACTCGGAAAACTGGCTGTGGAAGATGAACCCTCTAATACGAGCCAGCACCTGTTGCTTGCTTCGTGACGTAGCTCTTGCTGCTCGGGGGACTTATATGTGGTTCTAAAGCAATTGTCCTGAGTAATTCACAGTAGAAAAGTTATGTTAGATCCGCTTAGGCTGTTTTTCTAGATTGGGACTTAACTACTTTGATTGTGATTTTGTCATATTTACTCGTAGCCTGTAAATGACCTTTGGCATAATAACTATTTGCAAAACAGATGGGGGAAAAACATTCAAGATAAAAGATAATTTATATAACAGGAAAGTTACTGAAAAATGAAGCATCTGGGCCGGGCGCGATGGCTCACGCCCGTAATCCTAGCACCCCGGGAGGCGGACGGATCGTTTGAGCTCAGGAGACCTAGACCAGCCTGAGCAAGAGCGAGACCCCGTTTCTACCAAAAATAAAGAAAAAATTAGCCGGGCGTGGTGGCGCATGCCTGTAGTCCCAGCTACTCGGGAGGCTGAGGCAGGAGGATCGCTTGAGCCCAGGAGTTTGAGGTTGCTGTGAGGTCGTCTGATGCCACGGCACTCTAGCCTGGGTGACAGAGTGAGACTCTGCCTCAAAGAAAAAAAAAAAAAATGAAGCATCTGAATGAAGGACTAACTAATTACACTGAATTCAGGTTTTATGAAGCATGCTTTTCTTCTTACCTGGTTTATCCCTCAGTTCGTTTATTTGGGAAGTGTTGCTCTGATCTTAATCAAATTAATCTACTTCACTCTCAGTCTTATCTGCAGATATGTACAGGATGCATCCTAAGATTGACTTCTGCCTCAACAGAAATGCATGAGCAGTACCTTATTGGAAACAATTTGGGTGTTTTAAGAACTGGTGTATCTAGATACATCTTGAATTTCTTGCTATGCCTTGCCTGTCAACTCTGTACTTCATCTCAGCCTTAAATTCCATTGTATTTCCTTGCTACTTAATATCTTGAAGTCTGGTATGAACCTATTGCATGATCTCTGCATCTTTGCATGTGCATATTTAATAGTTCTCTTATAGTGGGTGTGTACAGATGTGTTTCATTTGATGTAACCGAATTTTAAGTAATATATTGGATAGTTGTTAAAAATAAAAACTTTATAACTTTAAGTGCACAAGAGTATTCTCATTAAGTTGAGTGAGATAATACAAAATGCAAACAACTGTATTCTTCTATCTCATTCTGTCTTCTATACTTAATCTTTTAGATACTTATTCTTCTTAAACCTGATTTTAAAGTACATTATATTAAACTTGGCTAACTTTTTTTTTTTTTTTTTTTTTGAGACAGTTCTCACTGTGTTGCCCGGGCTAGAGTGCTGTGGTGTCAGCCTAGCTCACAGCAACCTCAAACTCCTGGGCTTAAGCAATCCTTCTGCCTCAGCCTCCCGAGTAGCTGGGACTACAGGCATGTGCCACCATGCCTGGCTAATTTTTTTCTATATATTTTTTAGTTAGCCAATTAATTTATTTCTATTTTTAGTAGAGACAGGGTCTCACTCTTGGTCAGGCTGGTTTCGAACTCCTGACCTTGAGCGATCTGCCTGCCTCGGCCTCCCAGAGTGCTAGGATTACAGGCGTGAGCCACCACGCCTGGCAAACTTGGGTAACTTTTTATACTTAATCTTTACCAATATGAGTAGGACAGATTGTAGTCAGGTAATATCTAGAGAAATAACTGACTTTCTGGACGCAGGGGAGATAATGAGATATAATATGACTTTTTGAACTCTTGATTAAGCTCATAAGGGTATATTTATATAGATATTAGTAAATTTAGTCATTAGTTGTATAGAGGCATTATATGTATCTACTAAATGTGGTAATTTCCCTTAGCATACCACTGAGGGGCTACTGTGTATTGTGTTGCTGATACGAAATTTATGAGATGGCTATGACAAAAGTTGCTGACGCCTGTTTCGGGTACTCTTTATATTAAAGAGACAATAATCCTGAGTGGCTTTCCAGTACTCTTTCTTGCCTGGGCTAGGGTGCAGTGGCATCATCATAGCTCACTGCAGCCTCCATCTTCTGGGCTTAAGTGATCCTTGAACCTCAGCCTCCAAGTAGCTGGGACTAAAGGCATGAACAAGCATGCCTGGCTAATTTTTAAAATTTTTTTGTAGAGGCAGGGTCTCAGTCTGTTACCCAGGCTGATCTTGAACTTATGGCCTCAAGTGATCGTCCCGCCTCAGCCTCACAAAGTAGTGAGCCATCATACAGCATTTCTTAAAACTTCTATATGAAAGGCATTTCACTGAGGATATAAAAATAAGTAAGATGCATCTCTGTCCTTAAATTTCATAACTCGGAATGTACATTTCTAATGGGAAATTCAGATAAGGAAGTAGTTCTCTTGGTGGAATGCTTTCTTCAAGAGGTGATCTTTAAACTTGATCTTGAAGGAGTGTAGAATGGGAGAAATGTTGATATATGATAGTTCTGGTCAATTTAAAAAAAAAGTGAAGGTTAGGTTTATAGGAATGTTAGATTTGATAGCACTAGGGAAAACGAAGTATTGTTTAAGTTAGATAATGCAGGCCCAGCAAGGTGGCTTACGCCTGTAATCCTAGCACTCTTGGGAGGCAGAGGCGGGCGGATCGCTCAAGGTCAGGAGTTCGAAACCAGGCTGAGCAAGAGCAAGACCCTGTCTCTACTAAAAATAGAAAGAATTGGCCAACTAAAAATATGTAGAAAAAATTAGCCGGGCATGGTGACACATGCTTGTAGTCCCAGCTACTCAGGAGGCTGAGGCAATAGGATTGCTTGAGCCCAGGAGTTTGAGGTTGCTGTGAGCTAGGCTAATGCCACGGCACTGTATCCTGGGCAACAGAGCAAGACTCTGTCTAAAAATAATAATAATGCAGTTGTGATACTCTGGTTGTCTAGAGAATATTTACCTATAACTTAAATATTGATTCAACTGAAAATAATGAGCTTTAAAAAGTGTATGAACTATGGCCAGCCGGTCGGTGGTGGCTCATGCTTGTAATCCTAGCACTCTGGGAGGCCAAGGCAGAGAATCACTTGAGTTCAGGAGTTCAAGACCAGCCTGAGCAAGAATGAGACTCCGTCTTTACTAAAAATAGAAAAAATTAGCTGGGTGTGGTGGTGGGTGCCTGTAGTTCCAGCTACTCAAGAGGCAGAGGCAGGAGAATCGCTTGAACCCAGGAGTTTGAGGTTGCTGTGAACGAGCTAGGGTGATGCCCACTGTAGCCTGGACAACAGAGTGAGACTCTGTTTAAAAAAAAGTGGAAATTGACAAAAATGGAGAAAATCAAGGAAACCAAAAGTTGGTTTTTGAAAAGATCAATGAGCTAGTCTGATGAAGAAAAAGAAGGGAAGACTCAAATTATTAAAATGAGGAATGACTGAATGAATGAATGTTACTATTGACCTTCCAGAAGTTAAAACAATTATAAGGGAATACCATAGAAAAATCAATTGTATGACTCCACTAAATAGATGAAATAGACAGATTCCTAAAAAGACACTACTGGAACTGATTCAAGATCTCAACAGACCTATGACAAGTAAAGACATTGAATTAGGACACAAAGAAAAGCCTCAAATCTTTTGACTTTATTGGTGAATGATACCAAACATTTAAAGATACCAATTCCTCACAGATATTTTTCAAAAAATAGAAGAAGAAAGAACGTTTCCCAAATAAATCTGTGAGGCCAGTATTTCCCCGATAATCAGAAGTAGGTAAGGACATCATAAGAAAACTACAGAACAGTGTTTCTTAAAGTATGTATACATGAAAATCTTCAACTAAATACTAGCAGTTAGAAAATGATTTTTTTTGTTTAAAATTTTAAATTTATTTTTCACTTTGTTTTTATTCGTTCACTGCTATACTAAGGAGGAAACAAACGATTATACATCATTACCACATGGGAATTATCTCAGAAGTGCAAGGTTGGTTTCATACCATATAAATCGAATAGAGAACACAGCCACATGCTTGAGCTAAGAGATGCTGAAAAGCATTTTCTGACAAAATTCAATGCCCCTTCATTTTAAAAACATTCATCAAAGTAGGGAAAGTGTGGAACTTTCTCAATCTGATAAAATGCATCTGTGAAAAACCTACAGCTATGCCATGCTGTGGTAAAAAACTAAAGCTTTCCTTTCTAAATCAGGAACAAGATGACCACTCTTACCACTTCTATTGAACATTGTTCTGAAAGATCTAGTTGGGAAAATTAGGCAAGAAAATAAAATTGAGATTGGAAAGAGAGACATGTATACACAGATGACGTCTAATAAGTGGAAAATCCTAAGGAATCCACAAAAAACTATTGAAGATAAAAACAAGTTCAGTAGCGTGGCCATGGTGGCTCATGCTTGTAATCCCAGGTCTTTGGGAGGCTGAGGCAGGAGGATCACTTAAGCCTAGGAGTTTGAGACCAGTCTGGGCAACATGGCAAGACCCCATCTCAAAAACAAAAAAAAAAAGCCCGATTCGGGACTGCTTACCTATAGTCTCAGCTACACGGAAGGCTGAGGCAGGAAGATCACTTGAGTCTAGGAGTCAAGGCTGCAGTTAGCTATGAAGGATACAAGACCAGCATGCAAAAATATATTTTATTTTCATATACTTGGACAATCCAAAAGTTAAGAAAACAGTTTGGCCTACAGTATTCAGTACAGTAACATGCTATACAGGTTTGTAGCCTAGGAGCAATAGGCTATATCATATACCCTAGGTGTGTAGGGTGTTATGCCATCTAGGTTTGTGTAAATACACTCCGTGATGTTTATACAATGATGAAATTGCCTAAAGATGCATTTCTCAGAATGTATCTCTGTCTTTGAGTGACATGTGACTGTCATATTGATATCTCTTAAAGAGAATGTTTAGGTGTTCTAAGGTCAATTAGGTAAGAAATATGTTTTGCATTTTTCTTAATTTGTGTGCTCTTAGGTTTCAGAGGTTTGGATCACCACTGTTTTTGTGATCAAAATCCTGTTTAGAAAAACAAAAGTTTCTTGTTTATCTCTTTAGAATATCTGTGTTCTTAGCATTAAATAAATATAAACCGCTTTTAAAAAAAAGGAAACAGTTTAATTTATAATAGTATCCAAAAGAAGTACAAAACTCACACTCTGAAAATTAGAAAACATTATTGAAAGAAATTTAGATAAAAAAAGAATAGACATCCCATGTTCATGGACAGAGGACTTGATAGTATTAAGATAATAATACTCCCTTATATATTGGATATTAACCTCCTCAAATTCATAGTTTGCAAATATTTTCTCTCATTTCCTATTTTGTCTCATCACTCTGTTGATTTTCTTTGCTGTGCTTTTTAGTTTGTTGTAATTTCATTGGTCTAGTTTTGCTTTTGTTGCCTGTACTTCTGGGGCCATATCCCAAAAAAATAATTGCCCAGATAAATTTCATAGGGAAATTTTCTCCTATGTTTTCTTTTAGTAGATTTATGGTTTCATGTCTTACATTTAAGTTTTTAATGCATTTTAAGTTGATTTTTTGTATACAATTTGAGATAGAGGTCTAGTTTTTCTATTGCATGTGGATATCCAGTTTTCCCAGCACCTTTTATAGAAGAGACTGTCCTTTCCCTTTTGTGTGTTTTTGACATTTTGTTGAAAATCAATTTACTGTAAATGTGTGGATTTACTTCTCGGTTCTCTAGTCTGATCCATTGGTGTATGTGTCTGTCTTTAATGTGAGTACAGTGGTTTTTTGATGACTATAGCTTGGTGTAGTATATTTTAAAATTGGCTAGAGTCATGCCTCTAGCTTTGTTCTTTTTACTCATGATTGCTCTATTTGGGGTCTTTTGTGGTTCCGTACTAATATACTAATGATCCATTATAGGATTTTTCCCCCTCTGGGAAAAATGTAATTGGAATTAAAGATTACATTAAATTGGTTAAATTGGTAGATTGCCTTGGGTAGCATGACCATTTTAGTGATATTAATTCTTCCAAAATATATAAGGAACTCAAACAACTCAAGGGCAAGGAGGCAAATTACCCTATTAAAAAAGGCAAAAAACTTGTATGTACATTTTTCAAAAGAAATACAAATGGTTAAAGTGCTCAAGTCACTAATAATCAGGGAACCTCCAAATTAAAACTCAAATGAGATACTACCTCACACTTGTTAGAATGACTTTTATCAAAAAGGTAAAAGATGGCTGGGCATGGTGGCTCACGCCTGTAATCCTAGCACTCTGGAAGGCCAAGAAGGAGGATTGCTTGAGCTCAGGAGTTCAAGACCAGCCTGAGCAAGAGCAAGACCCCGTCTCTACTAAAAAAAATAGAAAGAAATTAGCCAAACAACTAAAAATAGAAAAAACTAGCCAAGCGTGGTGGCATGTGCCTGTAGTTGCAGCTACTTGGGCGGCTGAGGCAGGAGGATCACTTGAGCTCCTGAGTTTGAGGTTGCTGTGAGCTAGGCTGATGCCATGGCACTCTAGCCTCAGGTGACAGAGGGAGACTCTGTCTCAAAAAAAAAGTAAAAGATAACAAGTGTTGGCAAGTATGTAGAGAAAAGGTTACACTTGTACACAGTTGGCAGGAATTGAAAGTAGTATAGCCATTATGGAAAACAAGTATGGAGATTCCTCAGAAAATTAGAATTACTAAATGATCCAGCAATTTTACTACTGTGTATATATCCAAAGGATATGAAATCATTATGTCAAAGAGATACCTGCACTCCCATGTTTATTGCAGCATTGTTTACAATAGCCAAGATAGGGAATCAACCTAAGTGCCCATCAACAGATGAATGGATAGTGAAAATGTGGTCTATACATACAATGGAATACTACTCAACCTTAAAAAAGAAAATCCTGCTATTTTTTTATAACATGAATGAACCTGGAGGACATTTAAGTGTAAAAAAATCTATGCACAGAAAGACAAAAACCTCATGGTCTCACTTATTTTTGGAATGTAAAAAAGTTGAACTCATTTAAGCAAAGATAAGAGTGATGGTTACATGACTGGGTGGGGGAAGATTGTATAGATAATTGGTCAAAGGACGTAAAATTTCAGATAGGAGGAATAGGATCAAAATATCTATTGTACAACATGGTGACCATAGTTAATAACAACATATTGTATACTTGGAAAAAAATTACACAATGATAACATTAAAATTCATAAAAACTACAATCTTATTATTATTATTATTTTTTTTTTGAGACAGAGTCTTACTCTGTTGCCCAGGCTACAGTGCCATGGCACCAGCCTAGCTCACAGCAACCTCACACTCCTGGGCTCAAGCCATCCTTCTGCCTCAGCCTCCCAAGTGGCTGGGACTACAGGCATGCACCACCATGCCCGGCTAATTTTTTTTTCTATATATTTTTAGGTGGCCAATGGATTTCTTTCTACTTTTTGTAGAGACAGAGTCTCGCTCTTGCTCATGCTGGTCTTGAACATCTGACCTGGAGCGATCCACCCGCCTTGGCCTCCCATAGTGCTAGGATTACAGGCGTGAGCCAAAAACTGCAATCTTAAATGAAGAAAAAAAAGATAGCATTACCCCCTAAATTGATTTAGAAATTCAACACAATCTTTTTCAGAATTTCAGTTTTGCAGAAATTGATAATCAGATTCTAGAATTCATATTTATATTCACCGTACCCAGAATAGCCAAAATAATCTTCAAAAAGAACAAAAAGGGCTGGGCGTGGTGGCTGACACCTGTAATCCTGGCACTCTGGGAGGCTGAGATGGGAGGATTGCTTGAGGTCAGGAGTTAAAGGTCAGTCTTAGCAAGAGTGAGACCCTGTATCTACTATAAATAGAAAAGATTAGTTGGGCACAATGGTGCATTCCTGTAGTCCCAGCTACTGGGGAGGCTGAGGCAGGAGGATCACTTGAGCCCAGGACTTTGAGGTTGCAGTGACACTGCACTCTAGCTAGGGCAACAGAGCAAGTCTCTGCCTAAACAAACAAACAAACAAAAAAACCAAAATGTTGGAGGACTTATCCTGAATTCCAAACTTAGCACAAAGCTACTGTAGTAATCAAGACAGTGTGGTTCTCACATAAGGACAGACCCATACGTCAGTGAATTGAATTGAGAATCCAAAAATAAATGTTCCCATTATTTATTTTGTAGAGACAGCATCTCACTATGTTGCCTAGGCTGGATTCAGACTTTGACTCAGCCTCTCAGGTAGCTGGGACTACAGGCATGCACCAGACACACACCACTGTGCCCAGCCATCCTTCCCATTTATACTTAATTGATTTTTTTTTTAAACCGTAGCACTGAGGTATTTTATTATAAAAAATCGGTATTCATATACATTAATATGAACTTAAAATTCATCATACATTTACTTCATTTTTTAGCTTGACCTTCTAGTAAATCTTTAGCTTCATTGATTTTGGCTGCTATATAAGGAGATCTTCCTTTGTCTGGGTGATTTAAGAGCATAATTCGTCAATGAGCATCTCTTATTTTTCGTTTATTGGCAGTAGGGCTTATACCTAGTATTAATGCTGCTTCCCGTTTTGTAATTTTGGGTTCAAACCCACCTCTGTAATAGCCACCACTGAAGGCAGATTTTGGTAGATTTTGAAAAACTTGTTTTACTTGAAGCTCCATATGCTTCATGGCTTGCAAAACATAACGGCCTGCAAATCCTGCAGCAGCAACGGTCAGTCCAACTGCTACCACTGTACTGGCCATGGCTCAGGCTCAGCTCCCCTGCTTCTACCGGGAGCATGTATCATCCCAGCCCAGAAGTCGTGGCCACTACCTATGCATCTTTACCAGAGAGCGACGCATTTGCAGGTAGCAGGCACAAGCTTCCCAAGCACCTACTTAATTGATTTTTTACAAGAGTGTCAAAACAATTCAATGAGGGAAGGAATGGCCTTTTCAAATTGTGCTGAACAACTGGATGTCCACATGCAAAAGAATGAATATGGACCCCTGTCTCACATCGTATACAGAAATTAACTGAAATATATCAAAAACCTAAACATAAGAACTAATAAAACTATGAAACTTGTAGGAAAGGATACATCATTTTTTTTTGTTTGTTTTGGAGAAAGAGTCTCACTCTGTCGCCCCTGCTAGAGTGCTGTGGCCTCCACCTACCTCACAGCAACCTCAAACTCCTGGGCTCAAGCCATTCTCCTGCCTCAGCCTCCCGAGCGAGTAGCTGGGACTACAGGCATGGGCCACCATGCCTGGCTAGTTTTTTCTATATATTTTTAGTTGGCCAATTAATTTTTTTCTATTTTTAGTAGAGATGGGGTCTCGCTCTTGCAGAGGCTGGTTTTGAACTCCTGACCTTGAGTGATCCGCCGGCCTCGGCCTCCCAGAGTGCTAGGATTACAGACATGAACCACCATGCCGGGCCTTATTTTCTTTTTTGATAGGAATTCTGCCTTGGAAATAAAAAAAAGAATGTTAGTGTTTATAGGGTACAAAGTTGTAGCAGTATCAATAAGAAGTGTGTCTTTAGGTGAAGCTGCTTGTTTTATGTATCCTGATTACCAAACTAAATATATATATTCTTCACCATGTTAGAGGAAAGATTTGCTTTGTCCATTCTCTCTGATGGAAATAACACAAAAATTATATTCATCAAAAAGCAATCAAATATGCACTCATAAGGAAAAATATAATTCTATAGGTATATTATTGATAGGCCCTTAATGAAAGTATTATGCTGTTTTTCTGGATTTTGTGATGTTTATATACATGTTAGGTTTTTTTTTGTTTTTTTTTTGAGACAGAGTCTCACTCTGTTGCCCAGGGTAGAGTGCCGTGGCGTCAGTCTAGCTCACAGCAACCTCAAACTCCTGGGCTCAAGCAATCCTCCTGCCTTAGCTTTCCAAGTAGCTGGGACTACAGGCATGTGCCACCATGCCTGGCTAATTTTTTCTGTATATTCTTAGTTGGCCAATTAATTTTCTATTTTTAGTAGAGACGGGGGGTCTCGCTCTTCTTGCTCAGGCTGGTTTTGAACTCCTGACCTTGAGCGATCCACCCACCTCCGCCTCCCAGAGTGCTAGGATTACAGGCGTGAGCCACCACGCCCGGCCTTTTCCCCAATTTTAAATAAATATTTACCTCAACATTCAGGTCTCACAGAACCTGGAACTGTACTTGATCAAATGATATATTGAATGAAAAGAATATAGTGAAAGAAAACTTCGAGTAAGAAAATAGATAATGGTAAATGAAAATATAGATAACTGGTCTATCATGTGTCAACATAATTCACTTTGTTTGCTTATGTTAGGCCTTTGATTGCCTTGTAATCTGGCAGCATTCTTTTAAACCATTTACCTACTCACAGTTCACATCAAAGGTGATGTGAATACTAAGGTATAAACACTAACATTTTTCTGTGCTATGTAGTAGATTCCTCTTAAATTATGAGAAATGATTAAGAATGAATTATTCTTTAAGATAAATTTAAGAATTGGCTTGTTTCTTTGAACTGGCATCATGTCATGTATCTTAGTCCTTGTTTTATCCTCATGACTGTTGGAAATTATTCCTGTAGTAGCATTTATTTTGGAAATTTGAAAATTAGGAAAGCTTAAAAAAGTAGCACTATGTGTAATAAAAGGAATGTTTTATTCAAAGTTTTATTTGTTTTTATGAAGAAGTGCAGTTTAATCTTTCAGGCATTTAAACTATGGCATGTTGGATGATTAAATCAGAAAAGAATGGTTATGGCACTGAGGTGACATAATAAAATGTAGTCAAATAATTATTAGGCTTAGTATGAAGTGGAGGCTTATTAGCGATATGCAATTTGAATTTATGTAGTTTAGGTTTATAGAAAAAATTGGAATTATTTGTATGTTTTCAATGACATGAAAATGGATGTAATTTCCATTGAAGTGATTATCTAAATCTGGAGAGATAGTGTCAATATTATTTTAATATTGTAAATAAACAAATTCACTGGAGCATTGGATTTAAATATGATATCTTAAATTCCAGGGTATGAAAGATGGCAAGTCCAGATAAAAGTAAACGGAAGATATTAAAAGCCAAAAAAACAATGCCTACAAGTTGCCGGAAGCAAGCAGAGATGCTGAATAAGTTAAAGAATGTTGAAGCACTGAAAATAACAGCAACTGGGAGTAATGTTACAAACGGTAATCAGAATTTAAGTACTGGTGTCATAACTAGCAAATGTAGACATTCTGAAAACATTGCTTCTTCGTTGGACTCTAACGAAAATTCAGTATTCCTACAGAAAAGTAAAGTATTCCCTCAGAATTTAATAAAACCAGTAGAAGAAATTAATTCAGAAACAAGATTGGAATATGTTGCTGAACAAGTTGTGTGTCCAAGTAAAATAGTAGATTCTCCCAGCAAACTCTTTATACAAGAGGCAAAAGTTTCACAAAACACTTCTGAAAACCATTCTGAAAATCATTTTGAATATCAGACAGATGTAACAAGATCCTTTTTTGAACATGAAGGGGCTTGTAATCTAAACTCCATTTGCTCTCAACCTAGTATATTAAGTGATATAATTCAAATGCTAAAGTCTACAGGAACCAATACCTTGGATGATAAGAGAATTGACAAGATGGCTTCTCATTTAGAAATAAATTCCAATTCAGAGTCACATGATAAAAGGCAAAGTGACATTTTAAGTTTAGACTCAAATTTTATGCCTGCTGAGAAAACACCTATCTTGGTGAATTCAATCAATTCCAACAACTGTGCTGCTGATGTTTTGAAAAATGAAGACTCTAGTAGAACCTATCATTCCAGCATTTCAAATTGTGAAAGTACAGACTCCAAGGGGCAGTCATCACCTGATGCTGATGATAACAACAGTAAGTGTATACTTATGCATATTTTGGACAAATTAAAATAGTCTCTTTGGGGAGATTTTAAAGTCTCAAATATACAAATAGATAAAGCACATATAGATAGGAAAAAAGTAAATGACAACAGTATTTCAGAGGGAAGTTAATCCTGACAAAGAAGAAATCAGTCTCTTTACAGTACAAAAAAAAATCAAAAGGTAGCTTATATTGATTGTTTGGTTCATTTTATCTACATCTCTTATTTTGAAGTTTTATTTATTAGATTAAGAAGGAGGCTAGTTAAAAGAGAATGGAGTTTTTTTGTTTGTTTGTTTGTTTTTTTTAAGAGCCAAGGTCTTGCTGTGTTGCCCAGGCTGGAATGTAGTGGTGTGATTACAGCTCACTGCAGCCTCCAACAACTCCTAGGCTCAGCGATTCTCACACCTTGGCCTCCCAAAGTGCTGGGATTACAGGTGTGAGCCATAGCGCCTGGCCAAGAGAGTGGGTCTTTAAAAATTGTTATTGAACCCATATCTTTCCATAGGATTCACCTATAAATCACATGCTAAGATGATAGATAACAATATATACACCTATACATATTTGTGTGTGTAGAGAGAGAGATATTAATAGAAACACAAAGTGATTAAAAAATGAAGTTTGGGGTTATAACATCATTAAAATAGTAAAAGTAAATTTCATTAAAAGTAGAATATTTAAGTTAGTTAATGAAATAGAAAAAACTGATTTCATAGAATAAATTTTGTGTTCTTGTCTAGGCTATAGAGCAATCATTTAACAAGGTGAATTTAAGATTGCTTAAAAATAATACGATCACCTATTAAAATTATGTAAGTCTGCCTAAGTTGTTTATAAAAAATAATGTAGGACCACTTACATAACTATAAATAGAGAATTAATTTGTATAATTTATTACATTTTTATTGGGGTGTGTGTGCGTATTAAATAAGATTGAAGGAGGAGTGTATCTGAGACCACAACCCTACCTAAGATATTCATTATTTGTTAAAGGAACAGTTTTTGGGAATATCATGTGCAGTTACATATTCTAAAAATGCTGCCATTGTCACATTTTAGTTTTTCCATTTGCTTAGAGGTTCTCTAAATTAGAGAATTCCTCTTATCTTTAATCTTTCCATCTCCCCAAGGCCATTATCAAAAGAAGAGGATGTTTTCAGAAAACAAAGAAAATGTTAAGCGCATGAAAACCTCAGAGCAAATTAATGAAAATATTTGTGTAGCTCTGGAAAGACAAACAGCATTGCTGGAACAGGTAAAATATTGGAGCTTAAATATTTGCTTCAAAAATTTATTTTTGAGTTAAAAAATGGTAAAAAGTAACTGATGTCCACAACAACAGAGTATAGATGCCTTTCACTTGATGCAAAGGTGGTGTGTGAAAACCAAATTAGCAGAAAGATTAGGGAAAGATAATTATGTATGTTACCAAAACATCTCTAGTTTCTTGAAAATGATCTTATGCAGAGTAACCTAGGGGATCATATGAAGGTACAGTCCTGTTGCAGAAATGGACTTTCAGTGTTACACTGAAATATCTCTGTGAGTCAGACACTGCTTGACCTTTAGCTTTGCTGAACAATCTTGAGCTCCTTTGTACTAGTCATGGAACTCTTTGATCTGTAGCTATATCTGATTGTAGACCTCATCACATTTGACCACTACTTCATAGACTCAGACAATCCAGCAGTCCATTGCAAAGTCCTGCTGCATTCAAGTTTACTTGCCCTAATTTCCAAACTTAACACAGATAATGGTGTAAAGCAAATCTGACATTTTGCTGTACAGCATCACTAAACACAATTCTTGCTTTCATTTTGGCCTCATTTCATCTGTTTGTACTATAGTCTCAATACATGTTTGATCAATTCTGAATTGATGTGTAATGGGCATCAGTTCTACTAGAATGGCTGTAATCAGGACCTGTTTTGATAATCATGTTTTACTATTTCACTATCAATACAATGTTACCACTACTAAAAGTCATTATGTGGTAGATAAATGTCTTTCGGCTGTAATGGACTAAAATTTCCCAGTCCAAACTATCCTGCACACTGTTTCAGAAACACAAACACTACTGTTTTCTAAAACAGATCATTACAATTACATAGTAATATATCCTATGAATGTGTGTTCACTTTATAAAAGGAAATCTTTTTGAAAGACTCATGCAGAACCAGCTTAAAAGATGAGTCAATAGTTTTTCACTTTCTATCTCTTGATTTTCTTCCAAGAAGACCAAAAGAGACATAATAAGTGAATGTTCTATTGCTGGCAGAGAAGGGGTAGTAGAATTATCAATCTAGCCTGAGGCCAAGTTATCCAAGAAAAAGTTTAGGGATTCTATCTGCATCTTGTTCCTAGTGATTAGTAGCTACATTAGGAAACAAGTTCTGATATGGACAACTATCTCTAAATAGCTAGCTTTTCCTCACTTGTTACAATTCATGTCCAAACAATTCTCCCTAAATTACATTTGTAAGTTCACCTTGTTTGAATTTCACTGAGATAGGGCTCCCCATTCTGAAATTGTTCTTCCCTCCTGAGAGTCCTGGAGCTGTTATCTCTTAACTTTTGTGGTTTCATAAGGATCTTGGCTTAGTTCATTCCAGTTAAATTACTGAAGTGGAAAGGTTTTTTTCTTTAAAGTCCAAGTTATTCAGTCTACCCACTGTCTTAGAAAGTTGGGACAGATTGGGGAGATATGTAAGTTTGTACCTTCTCCAAATGATAGCCTAGTCTGTTTGCTGTCTGCAAGTTGAAATCTGGACTTCTGTCTGACTCTATAATGTTGGGCACATAACCATTGGAAAAAATTTATGACATATTTGATGAAGGTTATTGTGTTTTCCTTCTGTATAAGGAGCGTTACCAGTAAATGAGAAAAAGTATTCACTCTAACCGAGAGGAATCACTCCTTGGTGGACACTTAGTCCAAAATAATCAAGTTTAAGGACCTCCCTCTATCTGCATCACCAGGAGTGCCTATTTAAGTTGTGGTTTCTTGAGCTAATAGTCAAAGACTGTTGCTTTAGGCTACTGTTTTCTCAGACTCACCTGATAAGAATCACTTGTAGTGCCTGTTAATTATACAACTTTCCAGGCCCCTTTCCTAAAGATTCATTTCATAGATCCAAGATGGGACCCAGGAATTTGTTATTTTAACAAGTATCCCATGTGATTCTTCCTTACCAGGGAAGTTTGAAGAACACTGTAGAAAACAGTGTTTCTATGTTTAAAACATTTAGATAAGTTTTTCAAGATTCATCTGGGTATGAGCTTCACGTATTGACCCTAGCTGGTAAACTGACAAGCATGTGATGATCTGTAAAACCCACACATGGGTAATAGGTAATGGCTGTAGGTAAAAAAGTGTGTGTTTCTGACCATTTGTTTACATAATATATTTTGAGCACTTGTTTGATCAAATATTTAAAAGTTGTAAAAGTAAAAATGACAGTCATGTCTAATAATATTGTGAAACCATGGAAGAAATGTTAGCGAAGCAGTATGAAAGAGATCAAGTAGACAACATTGAAGAGGAGAACAATTGGAAACAAGAAGGAAAAACCTGGAGAATAATGAAATAAAATTAAAGAATATAATCATCCAGGTGATATCAGTATAAAAGAGCTTAACATAGAAACTATGTGTTCTAATTTTGAGCACCATGAAGCAAGATATTGAGGGGGAAAAGGTATAAGTATTACTAATAAATACCCTAAATGTATCATGATGGGGGTGTCATTATTAAGAGCAGCAGACCTACCCTGTTATGAAAGTTGCTGATGGGAGGATATGCACTAAGAGGAAAACTACAGTGAATGTTTCTGAATGACCCAGCAGAGCTGTTCATGTCAGTGGGCATTGAGATTAATTATTCTCCCTGAAAATTGGCCACTTGGTTTTCAAGAAAACAGCCAGATAATGAAACACATTCATTTTTCATAATATAGCTACTATAGTCTGTTAGAATAGCGTACATTATGCCAGGCAGCATTAGTTGCCACAGAATTGTCCCTGGCATCTTTCAATTTTAGCAATAAGAAAGCCACCTTCTAAAAACATGCATTTAATGGTGATTATCTTGCATATTTATTTCCCCTCATATCAGTTCAGTGTTTATTTTATAGAGCTCTTTCACACATTACCTTATTGTGTTCTTATAAAAATCTTTTGAGTATCACTTGTTCAACAGACATTTATTGTATTATCTACCCATTTGTGGACAAGAAAAATGAAGCCCAGAGATGATACAACTTCTTAAAGGTCATATAGCTTGTTAATGGTAAGGTCAAGGCTCAAGTTTGTATAATTTGTTCCGTGTCTATTACAAATCAACCATTTTCATTGAGCTCTGGTTCTCAGATAAGTAGAGCTCCTTTTTATGAAACAGTAACTTTTAGTTAAGGTTATTAAAAAAATATAAGTGGGACATAGTCTTTAATTTATTCCTGTAATGTATATTGAAGTCAGCTGGCACTGTAGGAAACTAAAATTTGTATTATGAGAATAAATTTAAGTTCTAGCATGTCTGTATATTTAAATGTTGAATGTGTTCTGAGTTTAATATTCAAGTTTTATAAAACTTATTGGTATAGTAATATAAACATACAAATATAAATAAAGTATGTTTTATTGGTTATAGTAAATCTAGAAAAGAACAAAGCTACTTTTAAAAAGTAGAAAAGAAAATGACTTTTAAATTTGAAATGTGTGTTTTGGTTTCTATTTTAAAATTCTAGGTCAGACATTTGATTCGACAGGAGATCTATAGTATAAATTACAAACTATTTGATAATAAACTGAAAGAATTGAAGGAACGCATTGGAAAGACACAGTGCAGGAATAAACATGAAGCAATAGCTGATGAACTCTTCGTAAGTTTCTAATTTCATGTGATTTTGAGTCTTTTAAAAAGTAGAATTTGGGCTGGGCGTGGTGGCTCACGCCTGTAATCCTAGCACTCTGGGAGGCCGAGGGGGGCGGATTGCTCAAGGTCAGGAGTTCGAAACCAGCCTGAGCAAGAGCGAGACCCCATCTCTACTAATAATAGAAACAAATTAATTGGCCAACTAAATATATATAGAAAAAAATTACCCGGGCGTGGTGGCACATGCCTGTAGTCCCAGCTACTCGGGAGGCTGAGACAGGAGGATCGCTTGAGCCCAGGAGTTTGAGGTTGGTGTGAGCTAGGCTGACGCCACGGCACTCTAGCCCAGGCAACACAGTGAGACTCTGTCTCAAAAAAAAAAAAAAAAAAGTAGAATTTGGTGATATCTTTCATATTAGGAAAGGAGACCCCAATCTGATTCCTGGCCATAGGCCTAATGTATGACTATACCATAGACAATAGAATTTATTATATCTTAGCAATATTGGCTCTTGAGAAATACTTTTAGAAATATTAGGCATTCTGTGTCAATTAAATGACTTAATCCATAGACAGTTTCTCTTCGTTCTAAATATATCCTTTATTAGAGCTTATGCAACCTGTTTTCAAGCTTTTTTGGACTTTTTTGTTTTGTTTTACTCTTCTAGGATTACTTGCTGATTGGCATTTCTACTAACATTAATTTTATTGTGGACCAATTAGAAGTTTGAGGTTTTTATCTTCCATTCTTGAATATCATACAAGCATAAAATGTGGTTTAAATATTTTGCTTATGTAAGAATCTCTCATTTATTTGGATAAATGCCTAAGTCTCACAAACTACTTTGGCAGATAATTTTCCCTCCATCTCTATATGACATATTATTTAGTACTGTGGTTTAATATTTATCTGTTTTTTCCTTCTAGGCAAAAATAGCAAAACTTCAAAGACGTATTAAAACAGTAATATTATCTCAAAGGAATTGTTTGAAACCAAACATGTTATCCAGTAACACAACCTGTGAGGTTGGTATAAACACATGGGAATTTTAATTAAGCTAGTCAAACATTATATGTAGTTGGATTATAAGAAATGAATATATTTCTAAGTTAGGGGACAGAAGGCTTAAAGGACAGTAAGTTTATACTTAGAATGTTCCCACAAATCTATCTCTGGAGAAGACACCCTTAAGTAGTAAGGTGTATTTCTTTAGTTAAAGAAATAGGGGATTAGTGATTGCCTAGACTGTCTCCCTCCCATTTTCATTTTCTCATGAAAAGTATCAGACATACAGCAAAGTTGAAAGAATTTTGTAGTGAATACCTATACACTCAGCACCTAGAGTCTACCTTTAATATTTTATTATACTAGACTTTTGTCATTTATCTGTCAATCTACTTATCCCCAAGCCATTTTATATTTGGTCCCTTCAAAATACTAATGTGTTTTTTATCAAGTATACTTTCAAAATACTATGTGTATATTATAATGGTTCAGTATGCATTAAGTAGAATTTAGTATCTGTATTTTTGTATAAAATCTAAATGTAATCTTCAGCGTACATTCACTGAATTTCTTTTTTTTTTTTTTTTTTTTTTTGAGACAGTCTTACTCTGTTGCCCAGGCTGGAGTGAGTGCTGTGGCGTCAGCCTGGCTCACAGCAACCTCAAACTCCTGGGCTCAAGCAATCCTTTTGCCTCAACCTCCTGAGTAGCTGGGACTACAGACATGCGCTACCATGCCCAGCTAATATTTTCTGTATATATTTTTAGTTGGCCAGTTAATTTCTATTTTCAGTAGAGACGGGGGTCTCGCTCTTGCTCAGGCTGGTTTTGAACTCCTGACCTTGAGCAATCCACCCACCTTGGCCTCCCAGAGTGCTAGGATTACAGGTGTGAGCCACCGCGCCCGGCTGAATTTCTTAAATAATGTGTTTATTAGATTTTGGTATCACATTTATACTGGCCCCAGTAAATGAATTGGGAAGCACTTTCTCCTCTGTTTTCTGAATGTTTGTGTGAGATTTTTATTACTTTTGTATATATTTGGTAGAATCTACTTCAGAAAACTGGGCACAGAGCTTTCTTTGTAAAAAGATTTTGACTTGAAGATTCAGGCTGGGAGCAATGGCTCTTGCTTGTAATCCTAGCACTTTGGGGAGGCTGAGGCAGGAGGATCCCTTGAGGCCAGGAGTTTGAGACCAGCCTGGGCAATATAGTGACACTCTGTCACTACAAAAAATAAAAAATTAGCCTGGCATGGTGGTGTATGCCTGTAGTCTTAGCTACTCAGGAGACTGAACCAGGAGCATCACTTGAGCCTGGCAATTGGAGGTTGCAGTGAGCTGTGATCACACCACTGAACTCCATTCTGGCTGACAGCAAGACTTTGTCTCAGTGAAAAATAAAAAAGTTCAACTCTTTAATAGGTATAGGGCAATTTAAATTTTCTTTTTCATCCTGTATCAGTTTTGTACATTATCTTTGCAAGGAATTTGTCCATTTTATCTAAATTATTGATTTGTTAGCATAAATTCATAAAATTCCCTTATGCTCTAATTGTTTATAATTCTATAGTGAGAAACTGTACTGTATTTCAGATATGGTTAATCTATGGGTTTTTTAAAAATCTTAAAATTTTATTCTCTCATTTTGCCTCTTCTGTATTTCTTTTTTATTTATTTATTTATTTTTTTAGTTTACTTTGGATAGAATTGTTTTTTGTTTTTTTGAGACAGAGTCTCACTCTGTTGCCCAGGCTACAGTGCCGTGGCATCAGCCTAGCTCACAGCAACCTCAAACTCCTGGGCTCAAGCAATCCTTCTGCCTCAGCCTGCCAGGTACGTTGGACTACAGGCATGTGCCACTATGCCCGGCTAATTTTTTCTATATATTTTTAGTTGGCCAATTAATTTCTTTCAATTTTTAGTAGAGACAGGGGTCTCGCTCTTGATCAGGCTGATTTCGAACTCCTGACCTTGAGCAATCCACCCACCTCGGCCTCCCAGAGTGCTAGGATTACAGGTGTGAGCCACCATGCCCAGCCCAGAATTGTTCTTTTTCCAGCTTCTTAAAAGAAGGATTTTTAACTTTCCTACTAGAAAACATTTAAAGCTAAATGCGCTACTTAGTGCAAAAATTATAATGTAATCTTTGATATGTTATATTTTTGTTTTCTTCTAATTGTCTTTGTAATATTGTTCTTTAACCCATGGATTATTTAGTAGTGTGTGTTTAATTTTCAAATATTTGGAACTTTTCTAGCTCTCATTTTCATTGATATGTAATTTTATTCCACTTTATTCAGAGAACATACTATATGAAACAAATTTTAGGATTTATTGACACTTATTTTTTAGGCCAGCAGATGATTCCACTTGGTGAATTTTCCATGCATAGAATGTTCGTTGTAATGTTCTATAAATGTCACTTTTGTTTTAATTGTGCCAAGGTGGTTGATAGTGCTATTCAGACCTTCTATAGCTGTGCAAGACTAAATAGTGGCCCCCAAAAGATGTCCATGCCCTAATCCACAGAACCTATGAATACATGGTAAAATGGGCTTTGTAGATGTGATCAGATTAAGTGCCTTGAGATGGGGAGATTATCCTGGATTATCCATGTGGGCTCAGTGTACTCACAAGGGTCCCTATGAAAGAAGAGGCAAGAAAGACAAAAGCAGGAGGAGGAGAATGCAAACAGAGGATGGAATGATGTGCATTCAAGGTGAAGGAAGGGAATGCAAGCCACCTCTAGAAGCTAGCAAAAAGCCTCCAGAAGGAACACCAATACCTTGATTTCAGCTTAGTGAAAGTGACTTTAAACATCTGGCCTCCAGAACTGTGATAGAATAAATCACTGTTAAGCCAGGCAGTTTGTGATAATTTGTTAAGGTAACCTCAGGAAACTAATACAAAATTTGGTACCAAGAAGTGTGGTGTGCTGCTGTAACAAATACCTAAAAATATAGAAGTGGCTTTGGAATGGGTTACTGGCTAGAGAAGGGAATAATTTTGAGGGACATGATTTTTAAAGAGCCTAGATTGCCTTGAATAGACTTTCAGTAAAAATATGGAACTTAAAGACTGCCAGTGAGAGTGCAGAAGGAAATGAGCACAGTAGAGAAAACCTATGTCGGCTTAGAGAATACCTAAATCTTCATAAACAGACTATTGGTAGAAATAATAGATATTTTGGTGAGAACTCAAAAAGAGAAATGAGGAATATGTTATTGGAAACTGAAGGAAAGGAAATTATTGTTATTTAGTGGTCGGAAGCATAGCCAAATTGTGTCCTACAGCAGTGGTCCCCAGGCTTTTTGGCACCAGGGGCTGGTTTCATGGAAGATAGTTTTTCCACTGATAGTGGTTGGGGCCAGAGATTGGAGCTCAGGTGGTGATGCCAAGTGGCTGTAAATACAGGTGAAGCTTCCCTTGCTCACTGCTCACCTCCTCTGTGCACCCTCTACCACCCTTCCTAAGTTTTATAGAAGACAATTTTTCCATGGATGGGGACAAGATGGGTTGGGGGGCAGAGCTCTGCAGTCCAGTCCCTAACAGGCCATATGGCCCATACTGGTCTTCCCAGGGGTTGGGGACACAGTCCTACAGTTTATATGGGAAGCAGTACTTGTAAGTAATGAATTTAGACTTTTTTCAGGCTGACAAGATTTATAAGCAAAGTATAGAAGAATAGGCTTACTTTCTTCTTGCTTCTTATAGTAAACTGTGAGAAGAAAGAGATGAATTGAAGGAGGAACTGTTCAGTAATAAAGAACCAGGACTTGATTTGGGCAATTCTCACTATCCAGATTGCAAAAGATTCTAGGAAGTTCACTGCCAGAAAAGCATGCTCTGTAGAGAAAGCCAAGAGTTTTGCTGGACAGCTCTTTGCTGATGTCTGGAAAGCTCAGAAGATCACACTATTCAGTCACACTGAGGGTTCTTTGAGATTAGGCACAGTATTCAGTCACACAGAGGGCTTTTGAGAAGGTTAGGTTTGTGACTCTTAGCATATGCAGGCTAAACCTGTTAGGGTTTAGTGTGTAGATCCTGAGCTGTAGTTACAATGACAATTACCTTTTAAGAACTCTTGGGGTGCTATACTGTTTGGCTTCTTTCTTCTGGCTCCACTTTCTTCTGTTCAGTCTCTGCAGGTGCTGCTGTTGAGTAGGAAGTTCAGGAAATGGTCTATGGTCAGTGGTGGAATGGGCCTGCCACTGCCTCAGGTGTCAGGTAGGGACCCAGATGACAATGCTGCTATGGTAAATTGGGCCCCCTGATTCTATAGCTGTGGAGTCGGCTTGACTACCACTGCTACAGGTTTGGGGTAAAGGATGGGTCCCTGGCTTCCTTGGCACCCAGTGCAGGATATATAGAGAATAAAGAAAAACTTAGTAAGGCTACCTTTTTCTTTATATAAAGTAACTTTCAGAGTTAATTTCTAGTATCATGTTAATTAGTATTTGGGCCTGGTTGGGAAGTAGTAGTTTAGTTTAGCAAAGAAACGTGATTGGTAGTCGTTGGCTTGGACTCATGTTCAGGGTGGGAGTGTGGGGGATATTAATGAATTCTTTTCTCATCCCCGGTGGTTCTCAGCAGTTTTAGAGCTTTATAATATTATTTTTTCTTAATGTTGCAGTTAAAGGAGAGGATCAGGGAGAAGTGAGTCTATACCACCTTGTCTTGGAACTGAAAGGATAACAAATATTTTTTGCTATTGCTTTCCAACATTACAAACCTGTTGCTACATATAAAATCTGTTCAATTTAATTCAGAATTCTGCCTTTGTGTATCTGCATTTTTGTTCATGCTGTCCCTTAAAAAGTCCATGAGTTGGGCGTTCATTTGATCCTTTTGAATTAATGTATATATTAGGAGAAAGAATTCTTGACTCGAAGATTAAGATAGGCTCTTTTTGTTTGTTTGTTTTATTTATTTATTTTTTGAGACAGTCTCACTGTGTTGCCCGGGGTAGAGTGCCGTGGCGTCAGCCCAGCTCACAGCAACCTCAAACTCCTGGGCTCAATCAATCCTCCTGCCTCAGCCTCTCCAGCAAGTAGCTGGGACTATAGGCGCAGATCACCACGCCCAGCTAATTTTTTCTATTTTTAGTAGCGATAGGGTGTCACTCTTGCTCTGGCTGGTCTTGAACTCCTGAGCTCAAGCGATCCTCCTGTGTCAGCTTCCCAGAGTGCTAGGATTACAGGCGTGAGCCAAGCTTTTAAAAATTCATTTTGGCAGGCAAATCACAATCATGGTGGTTAGCTATTGAAATACACATGTTTTGCCACATGTATGTGATAATATTTTCTAAGTGAAGTTTTCCCTATCATTAATTTTGTGTGGAAGGACACAGTTGGCAACCTTACCTTCAACTGCATTTTTCTCACCCATTTAACAGGCTGTAAATTCAGAAACTGTGATTTTGAATAAGAATCCAGAGTCAGTAAACAGTCCAGTTGAAAGAATGACTTCTGTGAACTCTGAACCTTCAGAAAAAGCAAGTGAAAAGATTAATTTGTCACTGGATCACGATGAGTCTGTTTCTAAAAGGTAGGCATTTCTACAAAAATGCATAAACTTATTTATCTAAATCTATGTTTGTAAATATATGCCCTTTTCTCAAGCATAAAATTGCTTGAAGCTTCATATTCATCACATTCACAGGATCACTATCTTTATCCATTGTGAAGGAATGAAACTGATTCTCCAAAGCTTTAATCATTATTGTTTGAACAGTACCAAAATTTTGAATTAGCTGATGAGTATTTTCGTTGTGATGCTTCCCATCTTTGGTATGGTGATTGGAGTGACCTGTTGGGTCACCCCACTAGTTTCCAGTTATATACTTGGAAAAATCAAGTTGTTATGAAACAGTGGTTTTAAAAAAATGACCCAGAAGCTGGATGCGGTGGTACGTGCCTATATCCTAGCTACTTGGGAGGCTGAGGCCAGGAGGATGATCGCTTGAGCTCAGGAATTCAAAGCTATAGTGCACTATGTTGGTGCCTGTGACTAGCCACTGTGCTCCAGCCTGAGCAACATAGTGAGACCCTGTCTAACAAAATTACAGACAAGTAGGTGAGACTGGGGGAAAAGTTCCTAAAATTATTTCCATGCCTGTTAAAAGTAGTATCATGATAACTTCAAATTAGACTGAATAGGTTAACTTATTTGTCTAATTGAGTAATAAAATAGCTAAGACATGTAATCTCCAGTCTAGTTCAGGAGATTTGGGCCTGGTAGGGAAGAACTAGTTCAGTTTAGCAGAGTAACATGATTGGTGGTCATGGCCTGAATTGATGTTCAAGGGAGGGGGCAGGGGAGAGATATTAATGAATTCTTTTCTTATCATTCATGATAACATTTTTTGGAGCTTTTTAAGATTATTTAAAAAGAAGAAAATATATAACCAAAAATAAGAAAATCAAATGACAGCCATTGTTTGAAGAACAAACACCCTTTCATGCAAATAAATATGCATACACAAGGAGACTGTAAAACAAAGGAGAAACATTTCAGAGCTATATCATTTACAGTAGATTTCTGATATTTGAGGATTTAACATGCAGTTTTGACTCTTCAAGAAATAACTTCAGTATTCCATGATATTGAGGCCCACATTTTAGTTTTGCGCCAGGAAACTGTTGCCAAGAAAGCATTTAGTTGGTGAAGATAAGAGTCACATTTCAGTGACTCTTTGTTGTTTCCCTGTGTTACCATGTTGTTACCATGTGCTGAAACACATGAAGTGAAAAAAGGAAAAATAAAGTGCTTATCATGGAAGGGAAAAAGTTGAAGGCACCATTAAAATAGCACTTTATAGAAAAACATGTCCAATTTAGCAGTGGCTTGTGTCTCTGATCTGAAAAAATCCACTGTGCTGAAGGAAGAACCTGTAATTTATGAAACTGTTTCAGGTAGCACTCTCAGACTGTGGTGAGTTTGCAAATAATTGTAACAAATCTATAACTTGTCTCTGATGGCTTCAATGGTGAGTTTATGAAACATTTAAGAAAGAAATAACAGCAGCTTTAAACAAATTCTTCCAAAGAATAGAAAAAGAGGAAACATTCTTCAGTTCATTTTATGAGGCTAGCATAACCCTGAAACTAAAGTCAATTTTAAAATTTTATAGAAATGGAAAATTACAGCCCACTTTAACCCACAAAATTTGTCCTAAACAAGGTTCTAGTAAACGAAGTTCAACCATCTGCAAAAATTGAGTTTGACTCAGGAATGCTGCAATGTTGGTTTAACAATTAAATCATTTAATGTAATTTTTGGCAGGAGAAAAATCATTGTCACCTCACAATAGTTGCAGGACTTGATAAAGTATTTATGATGAAAACAAATTCTTAGCAAACTCAAAATAGGAGGTAACTTCCTCAATCTGCCAGATCTGATGGTAAAACATTGGAAGTGTTCCCCTTGACATACAAAACAGGAGAAAGGTGCCTGCTCTCATCCCTTCATATAGCATACTGTTTGTCTTAGCTAATGCAGGAATGGCAATAATTGGGAGAGAAGGGGAGAAGAAAAATATAAAGGATTATTAGCAAAGAAGGGACAATATTATTACCATCCTTGGATGATTGGGGTGTGTATGTAGGAAATCCAAAGAAACCTACAGTAAAATATTAGGATTTATGAGTTACACAGGATTGCTGAACTCAAATATATACAAAATTGGTTATATTCCTGTATACTGGATTTAACCAATGAGGAAATGAAATTTTTAAAAAGATATACCATTACAGCAGCACCAAAATACATCAAGTACCTAGGAATACATTTAACAAGGTATGCAATAATTCTGAAGAAAATCGTAAAACGTCATTGAGAGATATTAAAGAAGAATTAAATGGACAGAAGATGCACTATGTTTATGGTTTGGACAAAGCAGTATTATAAAATGTTTTTACTTTTACTCAAGTTAATTTTATAGAGTACAATTCAATCCGTATCCTAGTGTATAATTTCATGAAACTGAATAAGATTCTTTGATTCTAAAATGTATATGTAAATGCAATGGGTTAAGAGCCCAAGGATACCCTTTAAGTTGAGAAACAAAATGGAGGGAATTTGCCATCAGAAAATTACAAAGTAATAGGATAATGTGATATTGGCAAGAATTAGACAAACAATAGATCATTGTAACAGAAACCATGCTTATATGTACATGATGTGATACATGATGGAGATTGTATGACTTTCCATAAATGGTGCCTTCTTAATTTGCTGTTTATGTTTGGGAAAATATGAAATTGGACCCCTGTGTCATGCTATACAAAAAAATTAATCTCGTGTGGATTGAGGAACTAAATATCTAAAGGAAAATTAAAAAGCTTTTATAATACAGAATGTCCTCACAAACTTGGACAGGGAAAGATTTCTTAAAACACAAATGCCCTTGCCAAAAAAGAAAAATTGATCTGTTTCACCACATTAAAATTAGAAACTTCTTTTCTCAAAAGGAACTATAAAGATAGTGAGAAGACAGGCCATCGAGTGGGAGAAGATACTGGCAGCACATATAACCTGTAAAGGACTAGTACCCAGAATATACATAAAGAACTTCAACAAATCAATGAGTAAAAGCCAGATAATACAAATGAGAAATGGGCAAAAGACTTGTACGTCCACTTCACTTCACAAAAGAGGAATTCCAAATGGCCAATAAACATAAGAAAAAGTGTTCATCTTCATTAGTAATCAGGGAAATGCAAATTAAAACCACAATGAGATATCATTTCATATCAGGTAAGGAAAAAATAAAACATTTAAAAATCTGGCAATACCGGGTATTGGTGAGGTTTTGAAATAAAGGGAATTGTTTTTATTGAATATTTTGTTGTTGGTTGACTAAATTGGTATAGTATTCGTGAAAAAAAAGGCATTATCTGGAGTATTGAAGATCTGGATCTCCTTTGACCTAGCAGTCCCAGTCCTTGCTATATACCCTAGGTAGAGACAGGTATACATGTGTGATAGGATATATGTATATTAATTAGCATTCTCCGTAATAGCCAAATAGGAAAAAAATATCTACAGTTGAAAAGGAAATTCTGGTAAATCCATACAGTAGAAAGTTATACATTAATGAAAATTAAGGAATTGTTGCAGTAACATGGAAACAGTATGAGTTATTCCCACCAAAGCATTATTGAAAAGGAGACACAAAAGAACAGTATGATTCCATTTAAATGAAGATCAAAAATAACCAAAAAATAAAATACGTTATTTTGGGATTCAGAGCTAGATGGTAACTCTAAGGAGTAAAACAAGGAAATTAGTACCACAAATGCTGTTTTGGGGGGAAGTTTATGATACAGGATAGCGACATATGGGGTTCTGAAGTGCTGGTAATTTAAAATTTATTTACCTGAATAGTGCTAGCTTTGTAATTATTTATTAAAGGGAAAATATGTTTTTAATTCAATTTGAAAATAACGATCTCAACTAGAAATTTTATTTGTTTAATATAATCTTACTGATGTATATGGGTTTATAATTACAATCTTACTATTTGTTCCATCTATTTTATGATCACTTCCCCCATCTGTGTCTTTGTTGTAGCCTTTTTTTAGATTAATCTTTTCCATTCCCTATTACCTTGTTAATTATACATCTTCCAATTGTTCTTTTAAAAATTATCATAAGGTCATATGGATGGTTACTCATTAGAATCTAATATGAAGTACTACTTTTATCGTTTTGTAGACAATGCTTGACCTTAGAATACTTTCACTTTGCTTACTGTTCTTTCCATCTTTCATGTTTTCATTCATTTTAATTTTACATTATTTTAAATCCCAAATAATCACTGTACAGTCATTATTTAGAGTTACCCACATATTTACTCTTTCTTGCTCTTCATTTCTTCCTATAGTTCCATCTTTCCATCTGAAATAATTATCTTCTGCATAAGAATTCCATTTATTATTCTGTGTTTATTTAATACTTCTGCTAAGCATAAATGCTGTCAATTTTTATCTGGAAACAACTTCATTTTGTCTTTATTTTTTTCCACTGTGCAACCCGCTTCAGTGCCAGCAGACTATGGGCACAGGCCAGGCAATGGTTCAGGGCCACAGTTTGCTCTGGCATGGGACACTATGAGAGGCCCAGGAGGACAGGCCTGCTATAAATCCAAACCCATGCATCATTTTGTCTTTATTTTTGAAGGATATTTTAACCTGGGTATAGATTCGTAGGTTGGCAGTTATTTTCTTTCAGCGCTTGCAAGATGTCATCACATTGTTTTCTGACTTCTGTTTCTGTTGAAAGTGTTTAAACATCAGTCATATTGTGTCTTTGAAAGTAATATCTCTAGCTGCTTTTGAGATATTCTACTTGTCTTGGTTTTCATCAATATACTATAAAATGCTAGGTAGCAGGGATGGATAATTTCTTTTTCATTTATACTGATTGGGGCTTACAGCCCTTGAATCAGTGGCTCAGTGTCTTTTGTTACTTTTGAAAAATTCTTGGCCATTATCTCTTCACATATTGCTTCTGTGCCATTCTTTTTTTTTTTTTTTTTTTTCTTGAGACAGAGTCTCACTCTGCTGCCCGGGCTAGAGTGAGTGCCGTGGCGTCAGCCTAGCTCACAGCAACCTCCAACTCCTGGGCTCAAGCAATCCTTCTGCCTCAGCCTCCCGAGTAGCTGGGACTACAGGCATGCGCCACCATGCCCGGCTAATTTTTTCTATATATTTTTAGTTG
>CAUYRT010045261.1:0-25802 GCA_963574885.1 Lepilemur ruficaudatus | reverse complement strand
ATCGTGGCTCCCCCTGGTGGCCGTGCCAACATCACCAGCCTGGGCTAGAGCCCCCGGGCCACGCCGTGCACCTGGGGATGGGGGATGAGACACCTGAGGACATTCTGAAACTTCCTTCCTTCCTTCCTTTTTTTTTTTTTTAAAGATTGGAATTGCGTGTTGCAAACTGTTTTTATGTGTTTTCAGGAGAAAAAATGATCCATTGACATCAAAAAATCTTCTTGGGTTGGTAAAAATTATTGAAACATGTTAACATGTTGTCGGCTCACGGGCCAGAGTGAGTCAGCCTTCAGACAGGGGGCTCTGACGGTGGTGTGTTTGCAGAGAAAAGAAAGGAAATATCTTGCAAAGTTCTCCCTCGTCCCAGTAACAGAGCCTGTCACATCTTTACTTCTTACCAGAAAAGAGATAGTGTCCTCATTTCCTCATTTTGAACAGCTCTAAAGTGATTATTAAATGCCTCTGTGAGAAATCAGGATGGGAGAGGAGAACTCATCACACACACACATTTTTTTTAAGTCTGTCTTCATATCATTTAATCTTAGAAACACTTTTATTATCTCCATTCTCAACCCCAGCTTTTTTTTGTTTTTTAATTGAAGGACCATGCCTTACAGAAGAGAAAACCTTCTTGTAAAAAAGATTTAAACCCACGGTACCAGTTGTTTGTTGTTGTTGTTATCGTGATTATGATGGTTATTATGTCGTCTCCTCCTTTTTGCACTTGATCTGATGAGAGAACTTTTTTTAAGAGTGTGAAATGAAGGACACAAAGACAGTATATCAATGAAAAGAAGAAAGTGGCCCTTTTAATGAGAACTAAAGAAAACCCAAATGTAGATGAAGTGTACCGTAAAAGCTGCTTCAAAGTCCATCTTAATTCCCTTGGGCTCAGTCATCAAGAACATGTGATAATTGGGAGTCCTGCACGGAGGTAAGGCAGCCACCGGGTGGGGAGTCACGCAGATGCACCTCCCTGCCCTTTAATTCCAAATACATTTTAACCAAGAACTTGGGGATATTACAGAACCCAGATTCCACGGCTACTCCACCTTCACATGCTACCTGCTCGTTAAAGGAATTTTTTTTTTCTTCTTGAGTAACTGTGCTCACTAGGGGAGCCTCATCCTCTGTCCCACCCCTCCCCACCCCCCAGCAGGTTGGTATATGCCCGGCCATATTCTAAGGTTTTGACTATTATTTTGTGATCAACTCTGTTTAATTTTCTATTTATTTTCGGACCTCAGCCTTCCTGGATCACAAAAGTCCCCACAAGTAACACAGCAATAAATCTGAACAAAAATAAGACAGATTTCCTCATCGATGTGTAATAAAGTTAAAGGACATTGTTTTGTCAGACAAGCGCTAAGTAGAAAATAAATCTCAGAGTCTGGGGAAACAAAACGGAGCGCTGCTGGCATGTGTGTAAATTTACTTTTAAAAGCAATAAATCAATGTTAAATTAAACAGCTGGGTACCCTGTCTAGGAGAAGGTTCCCTGTTTAAGAAGACCTTGATGGGAGAAATGTGCTATTTAACAAGACACACACACACGAAAAAAGTTAAATTTTTATTGCGATCCGGAGGCAAAACTGGCCTGGGAACTTCTCCTCTGAACTTCAGAGAGGGAGAGGGGAAGAAGAAGGAGCACGAATTGTATATACTGTCTATCCTCAGATCTTTACACATGTTTTCAGGCATAAGGAGACAAGGAGGTTTTGTAGAAGTGTTTTAGATGTGTTCTAAATTGTTGCTTGAGCTCTGAAGTCCTCTCTTTATTGGCTTAGGTTTGTTGGTTGGGGTGTGATTTTTGTGAGATTTTTTTCCTGTAAACACTATAACCTGTGGAGATATTTTAATGAGCGTGTCGAGCACATTCTTATCTAATGTTTTCTTTATTCTTGATGTGGCTGTTTTGCACAGTAAATAACAGTAGAAAAATGAAGAGAACTGTTATTTCATATCTATTGTGCCTGTTTTCACTGAGAAGCTATCCTGAAATTGGAGTAGCATTTAAAACTCAACTGGAATATTTCAATATTTCATTCTAAGTCTTTTGTTTTTGTTTTTTATAAAACTCCACTTCACAGGGAAAAATTGTTTGGGGGGAGTAGGGGTTGGGGCCAGAACAATAGAAATCCCAAGCTCTAGCTCTGTATTCTAAGAACAATGTGAATCAATGAGCTATTACAGAGGCAATATTCAATTGCAGGAAATTAGAAGTAGTTTAAGTCTAGCATGTATGTATACTGGATTTTTCCCCCCAGTCTTAAAATGAAACTCCAGAAAGACTCAACAGTTCTTTAGAGAGCAGACATATTATTGAGATGAACTCTCTTAGTCTTTTGAATTCAGATCGACAGGTTTAAAAATATATATATGGGGTTCTTGCCCCTACAGAAACTGGCAGTTTATTCTTTACTTTCTTCACATCAAAATCCCAGGAGCTATATTCTGTAGTTAGATTGTTAGCCCTGGTCCAAAAAATATAATTAGATAGTATGATTCAAACTTTAAAAAATAGAGGGGAAGGTGTTGGGTTTTTTTTTCCCCCTCAAGCTACACACTAACAAGGGTGTTTGACAGCATCCTAGCTACCTTTGACTTTTCTTCAGCCAGAGGAAATATCTAAGACCCAGTTACCTGGAGAAGAATAAAGTTATACTATTTATATTTAGAAGGCATAATTCAGTTTCCATGACCATTCATGGCTTGTTAAGTAAATCTGTGTCTTATGCTACTTACTCGAGGTAGCTCAGATTGCCTGTCAGGAGGCGTCTGGGCAGCCTCGTAAACTCAGAATGACTTCTCAAATCCTGCTGGATTTTCCCAGTGATGCGCTCTCCTCTGCGCTGAAGCCCTGGGAGTCATTTCAGCCCAAGGTGAGCCTTTCAGGCACTGCTCTTTGTCCCCATCTGGACAGGAAGGTGCAGAAGTAGTTACGACGCTGGGCTGGTTTTGGGGAGGGGGTAGGAGGAGATGGAGAGGCGGCCTGTTCTAATTAAAGACAATAAGCAATCCTGTGAGGAGCAGTCCTTTAGCCTTAGCTTGAGGCAGAAACAGTCCTTCTCTCCTCAGTCATTAAGTGTGAGCTGGCCAGCCGGCGAACAGCAGAAACTTGCAGGTAGCGATGGGCTCAGGTAAGACTGGGCCGATTGTTAAATCGCAGCAAGTACATCTCTAAGTCCCCCTTTGCCACCCATCTCCCGGTCCCTCAGTGCTCTGTGCTTGACTCAGGCACATTTTGATTCTAACTTTGCTTGCTAGATGGCGCTCGGTGTCTCAGGACCTTCTGTTTCAGAATTAAAGCGGCTTTTTAGCACCGTTGTTCTCAACTGTTTGGGAGCTTTTGATTAGCACAGTGCTGGTAATGTTATTATTGCCCTTGTTTTTGTCACCCTGGTTCTCTTTTTGATTAAGGTATTGTCCATGTGGGAGCTGCCCATCTTAATCTATATAATAATAAAATTTAGGGAAACTCTGCACCTGAATTTAGGGCACATTTATGGCTCAATTACCTGTTCTGATGCATTTCAAAAAGCATCTTAGTAACTTTTCCTCCAGTAATCTGATTGAGGTTTTCAAGAAGACGACTCAGCAGGTCCAGATGGTTATTTACAATCCTTGAGGTTTGCCACTACAGTCCACTGCCCGCTCCCATCCCATTCCCATCCCATTCCCATTCCAGGATAAATTAAGCTGATCTTAGGGAACTTACTACTTTTCCTTGCCATTATGGGATATCATTAATTGATTTTAAAGTGTTATGATTTATTTACAGCCCAAATTCTAAAATTTCATATCTACAAAGAGATATCTTTTAATATGGGTAATATAAGTCACCACAAAGGTTGTTTCACAAGAAGGATGCTTTGTAGATTCTGATGTTTATTTGTTTCCATCACTAAATGATTCTTCTCAGATATTCAAAACGCTTTTGGGGGGGTACTCCTTTGTGTTGAAGCACAAAGAGAGAAAATGAGTAGATCTAAGTTTCTGATGGAAAAAAATTAAGATGAGCCAAAAGGACTTGTATATTGTTTTGTCTAAGGAAGATGTCATTTTCACAGCACCCACTGCTCTGGTACCATTATGTGTCCTTTAAAGAAAGGTTTGCAGGTGAGGAAGGCAACGGTTGCAAATTAAAGAAAAATATCTCTTTACAAACATTTTGCTAACTAACTAAGGAGAGTTTAACTTGTTACTTGCTTTTAGGACTTAGGGAACTAAATTCTATAGAAATGTTCCTCTCTTGGGAAAATAAATAATACTCAGAGATGAGTGGTTTGGAAACCTTTTGTCAAACCTTGGCTGCTTTGGTGAAGAACCCCGCAAAGTCTCTCTGTAGGTGTTAGGCTGAAACTAGCAGGCGCTGAAAACCTAAAGCGGAAAATTTACAACTTGATCAGCCTCAGCCACACACCAAAAACCTGCTACTGGTGCAAACATATGTTTCAGATTAAGTTAAGCAAATGGCTCTCATTTTTTCAGGGTTGAAAGTTGATCATGAAAATTCAAATTTGAGTGCATTGTGCTTCCAATGGATCACTAGACCCTCAAATACTTACAAATGCCCCTCAGCCATTTACTCAAGAGATTTCATATATTTTATTACTTTCTTGAGATCCTAGTTTAGAATCTCCTGCAAATTGATTCTAGTAAGGTATTATCTTCCAGGAACACATGTAGTTTTAAAAGTTGGCTAAGTTGAAAATTGGGTGTATCCTTCCCTCTAATGCTAAATAGGTAAAGTGTAACTCAGTTGTTCTAATGCTTTCTCTGTTTCCTCAGATACCTACTCACTTTAATAAACAGAAATTAAGCTGTGGAATTTATTTTAAAGTTTCTTTAAAGTTTCATTCGCTAGAAAAGTAGGGGATTTTTATTTTCACAGCATGAGACAAAATAAAGGAGTGTTACCAAAGCCTTTAATTATGTCAGGAAAGACTGAAATCATATTGTTTCTTTTAATGAGGGTAACTGTCTTTTGCAACCTCCCTGCGGTCATCCAGCCACCTCCCAGCTAAATTATTTGAAGACCAGTCTGGGTACTAAGACGTATGGTAAAGAAATTTAGAATTAACTCCTCACTTTCCAAGGTAGCTCCCGGGACAAGTTGCAGAGGAGGGAGTCAGGCATTAGATACCTTGGGTTCCTTCCTATGTAATCGCGGGACTCTGAAATCATTCCCGTTATCTCCCCGCATTCGAATGAACATCCTGCAGATTTTAACCAATATTGTCATGTTGAAGTTTGGTAGTTATTGTTTACACCTCTCCCTTCCCCAGGGGGTCCTGGCAAACGTTTAAGAGATTATTGATTTCCAAGAAACCAAATAAAGAAGCCTGTTCTTTTATAACATATGAAACACACACTTTTCTTTAACTAAATAGGCAGTGTATGTTTGACATTGACAAATGGGCAAGAGACAAGGAAACTTATTTTAAAAGACTTTGAAGGAAAAAAGTGGATAGGACAGCAGCAATTCAATAGAAGAGTAAAGTTGGAATTTAAAGAAAAGCTTGGATAATAAGGAAAAAATGGCCATCTATGTTGTAAAATGGTTTAAAGTTTCGTTGAACACATGCAGGTGGTGAGCAAACATCAGTGAGAAAGCTCCTCTCAGGGGGACCTGATCAGTATCCTCAATGTTTTGATTTATTACAAAGAAAATGAGCTTCTCATACTTCTTTTCTCCATATTTTTCTCTGACAAAGTTGTCCTTAAATATCCACTCAGATCTGGAACTTTGTGACTTACTTAAAATAACTCAGAAAAGTCATTCTGAAACTGAATCAGGAGTACAAATTTTTTTAAGTCAGAATTTCCTGATTAATTAAATGCAGATCTCAACTACCCCACCCCACCCCCAAGTCATAAGGTAAATCCTCTCATGAAAGAAAGAAATTTCCAAAAATCCATGTCGAGAGAGCAAACGTTAGCCACCCAGAAGTTCAGTAAGTGCTGTCCATTCCGCTTCCAAAATGCCAAAATTCACCCCCCCCCCATGCTCCGGCAAAGAAAAACCCCATATCTTTTCCAGCACCTGATTCCCTTTTCTGGCTCCTGAACTCCGGAAGGCTAGAATGAATTTATCCATTTCATTTATCCAAAAATGGAAGTTCAGTTCATGGAATTAGCTCCCCAAAAATATACCAGCCAAAAACATGCAAACATAGAGGTATTTCAGTTGTGGGTTTAGATAGCAGGAGATGGATCCTCCTCTAGAATATTCGAGTCTACAAGTCACTCTTATTCAACAGGTCCCCTTTGCTACCTTGCACACTTCAGATGCCAAACTCCATTAGCTAATATGAATTTTTCCTAGTTTTCGTAGGAGGGTCGTGCCGATAGTCTAAATAGTTTCCGGCATGGCCGAGTTTCTCTAGTAGCACGGATTTGTCAGTATTTGGGCAAAACAGCTCTTGGGACTGAAAGAATGACCGCAGTACGGGGGAAACAATTATCTTTGGAAAGAACTTAGCAGTGACTTTGTAGACTAGGAAAAGACAGAAAAGTTCATGTAAGCAATGCTATGAGAAAGCGGGGTGTTCATGGCTGTTCTGGGAAAACAAACTAAATTATTAACCAGTGAAAGATTTAATAAAATGTTTGTATGTCTTAATGGATGGAAAAATACAGTGTTTTGAAGGTAAATTGCTACTAACCTGAGGAACTCACTGACATTTTGCATTGCGATCTTTTGCCAAATAGAGAACAATTTTATCTTGAAATGTATTGTAATCCATGCTGCTATACAGAAGCAATTTTTGAAATCACTGTATTGAGGGTATTTTATAGGAAAGAAACCCCTTAACTTAAGATATCAGAGTTCTCTCCCTTTTTCACTTATTCCTGACTCTTTCTAGAAAAGTTTGGATTAAGTTGGTTACAAACTGTTTTTGTACGATTGGTCTTTGACAGACATTTGGTTTTGACCGTTTCACCTGCTCTAAACGTAATGTCTTCTTCACCAACGACGGTTCTAGAGAGCGGATGACTAGAATAGGGTCCTGATGGGAGGGAAGCGATTTCACTTAAAGCCCTGCAAGTGAGGCGAGTTTCAATACGGTAAGACGCAGTTTGAAATCTTTAAAAACTAGCCTTAGGAGTGGCAACCTAAGTGTTGCTAGGGAGACCACGCAATGAACAAGATACCACACCGAATTGATCTTTTATTGTACTTTGCTTAACGCGACAGTAAAAAAGAAAGCCAAACAAGGAGATGTGCCGAAAAGCGCAGCTTGGAGTTGAGGTCTGCGAGCAGGAGCAGAGGCGGTGGGTACCGGAGGCAAACGCGCCCCCTTTTTGGTGCTGTCAAATAAGTTGCTGTCAGGCTGGTTAGCGCGCGGCCGGCCTGGCGCGGACTGCGGAGCAGCCTCTCTCGGGGCGGTAATTAACCAGTGCCTGGGCGCACCCAAGCCAGTCCGACAGCTGCAGCCAGTGGCAGAGCCGTGGGCCCAAGCGCTGGGTGGGTCTGCACGTACATCTCCTGGAACGCAGGTCTCTCGCGACTGAGATCCCGAGCCCGGGAAGAATGTGCTCCCAGTACAGACCTCTTAAACCGGAGTCGGTACAGATCTGACCAGCTAAAGGGTGGTGGTGAAAAGTTGGCCAAAGAAAAGTCAAGGGGCAGAGGGTGGCGAGGAGGGAAGACCCCCACCACTGAAACGACAAGAGTGGCGTTGCTTCGGAGTAGCCTAGATGCAAATTCGGGGAGACTCGCAGGCAAATGCTCTGTCAACTCTGGGCGCTCAGATTAACACGCGGCATGGAACAAGCAAGACTCTCTACCCACAAACCGCGTACTCTTTACACTCACTGTCGCTTTGGGCTCAGATCCTAAGATTTCAGGAGCCAGTTTCCCATGGTGGGGGAGTGGTCCGAGAGAGGAATCCGGCGAGGGCCGGAACTTTGGGGTCCTGGACAAGGGAAGAGGGAAGGGGGCGCGCTGGGAGCTGTCCATGGTGCTGGGGAGAGCGCGGCTTCATTTCGCTTCTCTTCGTGTCCCCAAACCGAACTCAAGCATAAAAACGAGAAAGGGACACCAAAAACTCGTGCTGCTAGGATTTTTTCTCCCCGCGAATGTGGAAAATGCGAATGTGGCTGTATAATTTAAATAGTACTCAAGGAGGGTTCTACTCTTTATTTCTCAGTCATTACTGCTTAGACAGCAGGGTCAACTGGTAGTTTCCTCCTTAAAGTGTTCCATATTTTGAAGTAGTGTAATCAGCAATTCCTGATGTACAAAGTAAAGAGTAAGGAGGAAAGAAAAGGATGACTTGAGACTTTAAACATATCCAAGCAATTAACTATTTCCAGATTTGATAAGAAATAAAAGCACAGCATAACTTAACCTGCTAGAAAACGTGTTCATTGAGAAAGAATTAAAAATATATAGATTCAATTTCACTTAAATAATTCTCTAAACTACACACCTGCTAAATGCTATAGTTATATTTTTGTCAGCAACAATAAAAGGAGTGATTTACCTATTGCAGTGTGTGTGTGTGTAAATTAGAAATGGTTAAGATTTCATTCTAAGTTCTGAAATGGTACTCTAACAACTGCATTTTTAAAAAAACAAATTTGATTTTTTTAAAGTACTGGTGATCAGAAAGAAAGGAGGATACAGACAGAAATTATTTCAAAATAAGGGAAAAGATCTAAATAGAAACATAATCCATCTAGTAAGTGAATCATACTTTTGTAACACACACACACACACACACCATCATGTGACAAAATTTCAGGTAGACTTTTAACTATGTTTAGTCCAATCAGAAATGTGAAAATCAGGAAAATAATTGATCATAATTGTTTTAATCATGAAAATCTTAACACTCTGCAACTTGAATTCATATGACAATGAAGAAGGAAAAGGACATGAAAACAAACAGCTGACACAATGATCAGCAGCAACCGACAGCATCTCATTTGATATTTGATATCAAGCACTAGATCAATATTTGTGAGATCAATGCAATTTTAATGGTTTTCTTTCAAAACTGTATGAAAGCCAAATTGTGACACTCTGTGCTAGGGTTATTTTTAGAGGTGGTTATTCCAGGGGATGATATTAAGTAATTTACTGAAGCAAAGCTAAAGCAAAAGAAAAAAAAAAAAAGAACTCCCCAAAACCACCACAACAAACCATCAATATTTCTTCAGTTGATAAATCCTGATTATCCAAGTACCCAGAGAAGGTGTGAACATTTATTGGAAAAAAGCCATTTATTTAGTTATGGTTAAAAAAAAAAGAAAATAAGCCTTTGAAAAATTATTTGGAGGTACATGAAGATGAACTAGATCAGAGATACCTTCTTCAGACACAATGGGATTAAGTGGTTGGTACTTGAGCAAAAAGAAATCAAAATGATAAAGAGACAAAACTTAGGCCTTTTAGCTATTAGGTCAATCCCCTCCATGTGTGGAATTCAGTGGGAAACAACAAATTTTTCTGCATTTCTGGTGGAGTAGAAAATTGAGTCCTATCTGATACTCTTAAGCAATGTTTCCACCAAGGTCAAATGGGGGGAGGGGGGAAGTAAATAGATACAAATATTGTCAATTATTTCCCTTAGAAGAGTTTATACCTTTAAAAAATGCAATTAATCCAACCCAGAGACACATAGTTCCTAAACCTGTAGTAATATTTTGACTCATTTTCTTACCAACTCCTTGTGTTTGATAAAAATGCTAAACTTGGATTTATTTATTTATTTTTACAGATTCAATTTTGAGGAATTTTCACCTAGAGGAACCCAAGACCTTCAGTCCAACAGCAGTTTCGGTGGGGAGGTAGATGACGGGGGGAGAGGTGGCAGAGGTGGTATAACTAGGTGAACATTTCTGTGAGAACAGTAACAAAAGTGAGATGAAGTGATCATGGGTAGTGTTTGTGACAAGCAGAGGTTTAAACTTTTAGGTACAAGAGCAAGAAAGTAAGTTTCATTTGTAACTCAACCTTAGTCAAAAACTTGGGAGGAATTGGTTTCTTTTTCACTTGAAAGAATAGGAACACTTTGGGAAATTCCTGATGCCTGACCTAAGACCTCTCATCCTTTTTCAGATAGAGAATAAAATACTTCAAAACTATGCAATTCTTGAAATTTTTGTCCTCAAATGTCTTTTTTCCTGATGTTTTTCTTGATGACAGTAAATTGCCTGATGAAGAAACTGACAGGTCATTTCAAATAAAAGGCATTGTATATGTTCTTAAATGAAATTAATATCTAATTCCTTCTGCAGAATTAAATCATGCACCTTAGTATATTCCTTAAGAATCCAGGTAAAGGCATATTTTCCAGGATTTTGATAACTCCATGAAAAGTCACTCTCTGCATGTGACTTTTTATGGAGTTTTATTGTATTTTAATATGCTTTATTATATTTCAAATTTGGCAGATTTCCTACAAACTAAAGACGCCAACAGTTTAAATCAATTTTTCTTTAATGAAATAAAGCCAAACATACACACAAATGCACCTTACATACAGAGAATTTACAAATGCAAGTGAACTTAGCAATAGTTATTACAAGGCATTTGACAATCTTTATTACAATGCCTTGTAGAATTTGAATATGAAAATTCTATGTAACAGAAAATAAGTTTACAAACATTCATGGTGACCAACATATATGGAGCACATGCTAGAGGCATCAAAAAGACATACACATACTGTATATGTTGTCTGTATATTTCAGGAAGGATGGACAGGAATGGGCATATGTACCCCATGTAAGTGTGCATGAGACATATAAGTTCATATACATATATTTTTTCAATTAAGTAGGTCTTCAAAAAAAACCCTGAGTTATCTCAAAGAAGGAAATGAACTTTATACTCAGTTATAGTTAGTTTGGACCTCAGTTTGGCTAATCATAATTTGACCAATAATTTTTTCTCATAGCATGAAGGGCAGTACTTACAATTTAAAAGTTTAGTGCACCAAAAATGCTGCTCTTCTTAAGCTACTTTGAAGTAATGCTAGTGAGTCTACGATCCAGATCTACATGTTAATCTCTAGTTTTGCCTTCAAACAGAATTCAGTTACAAAGAACTTGGAAAGATTTTGAATCTATTCAGGAGAAGAAAACTCTTTAATTTTCTGAGGAGTAAAAACTCCCCAAGAAACTTCATATAGCTTCTTAGATTTTGCTTAGCATACGTGATAAAACATTGATTGTTGCAGTTTGGTGACCCATGAAATTTGGGGGTTAGTTTTCTCTTCAGACCAGAGCATATAATTATGCAAATAAAGAGCTGTCACTGATCTAGTGAAATACGCACAAACACATGCAATCTGAAATTGGACAGAAAAGTGAAAATGGTTGGTGATGTGATGGTGCCATGGTTTGTTTTCCTGCCAAGTTTCTATCCAAATTCATTATTCAAATTGTAAACTTTAAAAAGAGACATATCATTCTTGGGGGTGTTGGTTGTCTTTTCATTTCAGATTCTTTGTATTGGTACTGCAGGCTGGCCACAAAGTACAGTTCAACATTATTTTACCTATGACAGTTCTCCATATTACCCAATGAAGTAGCTAAGGAAAAGAAAGATGCAGAACCTTTCCAGATTTCTTTCTAGAAACATGTCTTATGTCTGTTTCAACAGAACTCAACTCCAACAATACAAAGAATATAGTGAAAGGTTTTTCACAAATCTCAAGGCAAAAGACTGGGAAAGTTGTTGGAAGGCCTCATGGATTAAGTCAGATTTCCATTTTCAAGCTTTTTACATTCAAGGGGAAAATACTGGTCACTGTGTTATGTCCACTTAATGGTCAAACTTTCAGGATGACTTTCTCCCACCTAGCAATTAAAGCCAACTCTATAATATTTGGTGACTTCAACCTCTGTGGTTCATTTAGTTAATGCTCCTCTAAAACCTTTGTGCTAAGAATTATGAGTTCTTCAGTTTAATCATGCTCTTTGGCATTGAGGTCTCCCAATTCTCAAGTTACCATCGCACAAGGCTATTGCATAATTTTAGATGTCATGGAGAGTCAGCACTGATGACATCTGAGAAGGCTCATGTCAGACCACTGACTGCTAAAGACATCACTACATGAAAGATCAGTGGTGTGAAACTTTAAAAACATCGATCCAAATGAATCAATTAAATCAACATTCATCCCTCCTAAGTGTGTGGCTTAAAACTATCATTGTTGCTTTTTTTTTTTTTTTTAGCCTTACATAGATTTCGAGGTAAACGCTGGAATGCTTTGATGGCTACTTCTATTCTCCAACCTCCGTTAATCGACTTTGTGCTATTTCCCTCTTTTCAACATCTTCCACTTGGTATACATTCTTTACTTTTAGTACAGTGCATGACAGTTGCAATGCTTTAAATCTAAAACCTCCTAACAAAGCTGACGCTTTAGGTAGGGTAGCTTTAAGCTCTGTGAAGTGTTGATTAAAAACCCTTTCCCAGACTCAAACTGATCTTTTTGGAGATTAATAGAATATTAGATAAAAGGAAGACGAACAATTCAAGAGACTCCCACTCAGTCATTCTATACAAGGAAGGAAGGAAGGAAAGTATTCAATTTTTGAAAGGGAGTACCTCCTGGTGTCTTTTATTTTATATTATTACAGCCACTAATAAGTAATCATAAAATAACCACCACCATTATCCCCCCTTTTGCCACCCATATTTCAAAGATGAGAATGCCTCACATTCATGTGGACATTTTTCTCCACAGAAGCAATGGGAAAGTTTTTGAGAAATTTTTATACTTTTTGTAACAGTAGTCTTTCTTAAATAAATTAGGATTACAGACACCAACAGGAACTTCCCAGTTTACAGTAAAAACTATGATTATAACGAGAGACACACGTGTTTGAATCGGAGCTGTAGATAATCCACAGGAACTTGAAAAAAAAATCTAACTGATTAGCACTGAGAATATAGTTAACATATCTCTCAAAGGAGTTATAGGTTAGTCCTTTAAGAAAGGAGTAGCTGAAAATAAATGTAAAAAATCATTTCAGATTGAACATAGCACATAAAGGACCTACATACAGGAATTTGGGAGCAATTTAATCCCACCAGATTCCTTTTGGAAAACATGTTTATTTATGGCATATTAAAGTTTATTTTATAAAGTGATAGTTTTATGACGAGTTGTTCAAATTTTCTTGCTAGGGAAATATTTTAGATATTAAAAAGAAATGTCTCAAAAAACGTTAGCTTTGTGAAAGGCGCAACCAAAAGGTGACTCCACAGAAGTTAGGATATTACCCTACAGCAATAAAAATAGTAATAAGTAGCCATAAGGTTTAAAATATTGATGAATGCTGTCCCATCATTCTTTTACATTTCTGTTTTTAAACACTATAGAGTTGGTGAATAAAGGAACTTCTGAGCAAGAATAATATGACACTGCTTGTTGGGAATATTATTTTTATTTTAAAATGTAAACAGAAATATATATGGGAAATGCATGTGCTTTTCTTTTTTATATATAAACGATAATGCAATCCAGGTTGAAGCACAAGCCTGAAACTTGAGAAAAGAACAATTATTACAAGTAAATGGTCTTCTTTTCAAATATCCATGAAAACTTTTAATGACTGCATGGTTAGGTACCTGTAGAAAGCTCCAAAGCAATTATCTGGCTTTTAAGTTTTGACAGAGTATTTTGAATCTTAGATTTATCAACAACTCCTTTCCCATTCCATTTGCTCTAGGAAGTATATAATTAAAATAAAATGCCTGCATCCTAACTTCAAAACACTACTCTTCTAAAAACCTAAGAAAACCAAAATGGGGAAGGAGGTCAAGGCAAAAATATTGTTAACACTGGCAGCCCCCAAGCAGGCGGGCTACTACCAACTGCTTGTTGTTACTCCAAGAAAATTGAGGTGAACAATATTATTACATTTATACCAACAGACCTGTAATCAACAGGTTAAAAAATTCTACATTAAAAAAGAATCTGATCAGTAATCAGTTGGTGGTCTGGAATGGTTTGCCTAGCTCACTCTGGGTTGCCACAGCTCAGATTCACAAGCAGAAATTACATTTACACAACTTTAGTTTGCAAACAGCTCTCTACAGATAGTCAAACAAGGCTAAAATCCAGTAGTTTTAAAGTATTAAAGTATTAAAGGCAATTAAACAGTGATTTACTCTAGTTACAAGTGAAGGTTTTTAAAAAGAGAGGTGAGAAAATGGCAGAAAAGGAATAGGAGTGATTTGGTTTATAAACTGAGCATATTTATTTTACTCGAAATTCAGCTGCAGAAGCTTCAAAAATGTAGCGTTGCACAAGTGTTTTTTTTTAAAAAAGCTATAAAATTAGTTTCCTGTGAACATTTTCATATACTGTAAACACCACACAATTTATAACATTTTGAAAAATATATTCAATCCACATCAATTCTCAAAGCCCTCACTGGAAGATACCATTATTTTACACAGTTCACCATTACTTCTACAATAGGAAAGACTGGATAAAAAGGGTCAACATCACAGACCAATGTGCTTGACATTGTTGGGGCTTACACATTTTATACCATCCAGTAGCTGAATAAAATGCCATTTTGATTTTTTATGTTGTTTCTGCTTAAATAACATCAAAAGATATGCAGACATGACTCACTGAAAAAAGATCACTTTAATTTGTCATCATTAAAACTATAGAACTAATGAATGTACTTGTATGCCAAACACAGCAATGAGATATTATCAGTTTTAAAACTTGCTGAAATCAGTTCGTAATATAAAAACATTTATCCATGAGGTGGTTGATTTTAAGTTCTTTTTCTGAGGCGTTAGACAGTTCTAAGTCATTTTGGGTACATTTTATCATGTCCTCAAATAAGGCAGGCATGTTAATTGTTGCATACACTTTAAAAAAAGGATGAAAAATATTAAATTCGGAATCTCATCTATTAGAAATAATCTTCACTAGGTAATTAAATTCTTCAAGTAATTAAAAATTGATAATGCTAATATTTAATATTTTAATTTAAAAGTTAGCAAAACCTTAACTTATCTCTTGTATTTCACAGTGTTGGCCAGATCTTAGCTGGATTAAAATATTTAATTGTTGAAAACGTAGGGAAAAACCCTACAGAGAAAGTGGAGTACTAAAAATTATACCATTGGATAGAGAGGAGAAAAATCTTTCACATCAAGTCTCTCTCTTCCTATTAGAGCAGAAAACTAAAAGATTCATTTTAGCCCAACTTAGTCTTTCAGAAGAAAAAGGCTCCAGAGTACATAGGTTTGTTTTCCTGATGACAATAAAATATTTCTACCACTAGAAGGGCCTAACACCAGGAAAGCTCAGAATAGCTCTTTCTAGTAAGGATTAACAACAAAACTTTCTCCACATTAAGATTAAACAGCAAAACCTAAGTGTGTTATCTAAATTACAGTGACACTAATACACATCATATATTTAAAAAGTAAAGTCAATTCTAATGATAGAGTTGGAAATTCCATTGAAAATGGGACCTTTCACACCTACACTTAAAAGATCTGCTTATCATTATGTTTTAAACAGTCTCTTCTGAAATTAGAGACTCGTGTAAAATTTCACAATCAACTGGAGAGGATTTTCAGCAGTAATGCGGATTTGGTACTTATAAATTTTTACGTAAAGTTCTTTTGGTCTCGAAATGAAAATGGATCGCTAAGGAGAGAACAATTTACACTCCCCAAACTCCGTAGTACATCGTGGCATTGATGTTCTGAATTTAAATTTGACTTTTCTGTGTGTGGGGGGGGGGGATGGGGAATTTCCTTTAAAAAAAAAAAAGAGGCATAAGACGCCCCCAGGGAAAAACCCAGTTAAAATGGAAGTTTGAAGTCTAGAATAAGTTTGCTCCTGTTCAGAGGGGGCTGGGGTGGGGGGAACAGACATGATTGAGGAGGGGAGAAGAAGCCGCGGCTGCGCTGCGGCGGGCGGTAGGACCGCGCAGACACCGCGCGCCCCGCAGCGCCGGCGCGGGCTCCGTCAGGGCAATTAGAGCCGCGCCGGCCGCGCCGGGCAGGGCGCTGTCAGCCTTAATCTGCGCGCTGACGGGCAGCGAGAAGCCCGGGCTCAGCCCGCAGGAAGCACGACCAGTGAACCCATATTGCTTTGACAGTTGCACTCATCTAGAAATAATGCAAAACGCTATTTAGATGTATATATCACGACCCTGTGCTCTAGGAAGAAAACAATCTAATGAGGGGCTGGGAGTCTGCTCGCCGACAGCAGGCAGTCGGGCGGCGCGCGGGTGCATGCTCGAGGGTGGCGCCTGGGCTTCCCCGCCCCCGTCGCGCTCGCTCTCCTCTTACAGCTCTTCGTGCTTGATTCGGTGGGAGCGTCGCGTCAGAGCCGGCTTCAGGGAACTGGTCTTGGCCTCAGAGGCTTCGGTAAAGAACTTGAAAATAGACGGGAAGCTCTTCCAGGAAGTCAGCTCGTGACGGTCGGTGCCTGCAAAAAAACCCACAGATTTCCGTTAGCAGGTGGCCTCGCTCCGGGCCAGACGCAGGTGGGGGCGGCGACAGCGAGGCTGAGCCGAGGCACGGGGCGATCTCCGCCCGTCGAGCCCGAGCCCCCCGTCCCCGCCCCGCGCGGGCTCGCGACTCCGGGCTCGCCACGCCGGGGAGGCGAGGCCCGTCAGGGCGCGGCCGCCCCAGGGCACGCCTCCGCTCGAGGGTGCACTTGGCCCCCAGGGCTCGGGGGAGCGCGGACGTCCGCCACGTCCCCGGGGCGGCGGCCATTGAGGGTCGCCTCCGGGCATGAGTCCCCGTCACGCTCCCGGCGCGGAGACGCGGCCCCCACTAGTCGCGCGGGTCGCCCGAGGCGCGGCCGGGCGCCCGGGGCCTCAGCCCCTGCGGGCCAATGGAGGCGCGCGGCGGCCGGGGCCACGCCCTCTGCCGCCTGGAAACCGCCCCTTCCCCGGGCCCGGCGCGCGCGGGGATTGGTTTCCCCCGCGCGCGGGATCCCGCTTGTACTCCCACCCCGCAGCACCCAAGTTTCCTTGCTTCCCAAGGGAAAAAAATGGGTTTTTGTTGTCTCTCCCGGAAGCTGTGCGTTAGGCATGGTTACCTCAGCGAGGTCACTGGGACCAAGTCAGATGGGATGCTTAACGAAGGACCAGATTCAAAAGACATTATGCCTTGAAGTATCCTATGGCGACATTTTTACAGGTTTTAAGGAGAATTTAGAAAAGCTAAAAAAATGTTTCAAAGCAGTGACTACTGAAAGAGCATCTAGGCCTCTCATTTTGTCAGGAGGAATTCAACTTACAAGATACAAGTTAGTTGTCAATTTAAGGGATTATTTTACTACAGCTTCTTTATGTGGCTGAGATTTAATACAAATGTATTTTTCAAATCAAATGTACCGATAGTTTAACACAAGCAGCAAATAATATTGATATAGGCATAAGAATAGTTGAGGAAATAGATTAATTTTGACTCCTTGTGATGGCTTATAGCATCTTACCAGTAGCTTCATTACCAAACAATTTTTTAAATTAAAAAATAAAAATTACAAAGACTCTTCCATAGAAATAATGAGTGAGAATAGCTTTGAAACAGTTGAAATCTCCTCTTAGATCACTCAATTATGCAGAGAGATACTGCTTGGAAGTCTCCGGATTCAGGGCCTCTGTCTGATACTTTAACATTGTTAATGATAATTCTTTAGTCTGTAATAGTAGGTCATTGCTATGGTTACTCTTTACAATGGTGCAACACTTTGCTTTCCCCTTCAGCTATTCGCTGAGACCTGGTAACCACATTTGTTGCCTAGCAACAGTTTTGTGACAGTATCACAATCTGGGAGTTACAACAATAAGGATGCAGTCCGCCAGAGAGCAGAAAGCTACAGTCTGTGCATGTGACTTAGCTGTGGGAGCTGGCCCTAGTAGAGAACCCCTCTCTTTATAGGGGCCCTCACAAGGATGCTCCCTATCCTCCTCTCCTCTGCAGACTGGCCTTCTGAACTTGCATTTGAAACTCAGATCCAGTATTGAAGTCATATCCTTGACAAATATCCCTCCACACTGCTGCTGCATTCAGCCTAAAAAATGAGGTCATTTCTCTATTTGCTTACTCATTTTGGGCAAAATTCAATGTTATTCAATGGGAAGGAAGGATGAGTATAGGTTTATCCTGGTAAATCCAATAGTGCCTAACTGGATTTTGACAATTCTTAATAGAATTCTTGGGGAAAAAATTAAATATATGCCTGCCTGCATCAATAGGTGTGTAAAATCTCAAGTTCTTTAAAATATATATATATATTTTTATTATTATAATTTTGACTTATTCAAATGACAAAGGATTCTTTTGAATTTGGAGGATTTTATAGTCTCCAAACCTAAGTGAGCAGTTCTATATATGCTCAGATATGCCTATTTTAAATGATATTTTGTGGGTGTATCTAAAATGGGGACCAGTTTCTAGATAGGTTTATGAAATGTCTGTCTTTCTACAGTGCTTGCTTAATTTCAGTTCAATAATAACTACCAAATCGTACTTAAGTAATAAAATATTTTAAAATCAATTGTATCTCTTCTTTTTGAAAGACCATTGGCAGATGCCTACTACATGGCACACCCACCCCCAAACACAATAAGCCAAAAAAAAAAAAAAGGTGTTAATTGTCTCTTTTCCTTCCCATTCCCCAAGCTTCCAGCCACATTTGGCATTTCCTCCATAGTGATCACACTTAACACCTACTAGTGTTACCAAGGCTATGATCAATTTGTAAGCTTTCTCAGGGAATTCCTCTCATAATTCCTCCCACCCCTTGAAAACCAATTCAATCTACGAATCTAGAGGGACCTAAGGAGTCAATGATCTGAAGCAATTTTAACTCCTTTATTTCTTCTTTCCTGGGTGACAATCTTTCTGAAGGATGAAAAAATTTCACTGGTGATAAAACCACTGCAAAAGCTTTTTAGTTTTAGCTTATGATGACTCTCTACTTGATTAGTCCTGGGCTGAAAAGACCGAAGTCCCTGAGATAACTGAGTACCTGAACTGGCACTCAACATTTACTCTTGCAATTTAAGAGTATAAATAATGAGAATGTGTGCTTCTGTCCGAGGAGGGAAAATTGCTAGGAGTAAAGGTAATAAGGTAGGTTAGCAACTGAATTACAGAGAATGGGGTGAAGAAGAGAGAATTCTCCCTAAACTAAGGAATGGTAACATACATCATACGAAAATGTCCTTTCTAAATTTTTGGAAGTGGATTTTTAATAATGAAAAAATAGCTTTTGGAAGCTGGATATTTGCATGTCTCTCTGGGGCTGCACATACACATTTCAAGAACATGTTGGAGACCACCATTCAAACATTTAGGGCTAAAATTCAATGACAATATTTAGAAATTAATATGAAAATCTACCCATGACAATGCTCAGTGAAAGCAAACTTCCGAGAGCAGCTTTCTGGTACTTAATATATATATCACTTTAGGGAACTTGGGAGGGTTTCTTTTCATTCCATCAGTGCAGAAACATGAGGCCATTAAATTATTTATTCATAAAAGAATATAAAAGGTGGAAATTTAGGTTAATCAAAAAAGCAGCCATTTATTAATAAACTGCAATGATGTATTGGTAACAGGGAAACTAGCCCATTTAGCACTAACCATGTTATTTGAAGGAGATAAACATGATTTTACAGTCAGGGCCTCGATTTTTCACTACCATAGCTTTATCCTTATCAAAAGTCCCCCATTTGGCCAGGTACGGTGGCTCACACCTGTAATCCTAGCACTCTGGGAGGCCGAGGTGGGTGGATCGCTCAAGGTCAGGAGTTCAAAACCAGCCTGAGCAAGAGCGAGACCCCGTTTCTACTAAAAATAGAAAGAAATTAATTGGACAACTAAAAATATATAGAAAAAATTAGCTGAGCATGGTGGCACATGCCTGTAGTCCCAGCTACTCAGGAGGCTGAGGCAGAAGGATTGCTTGAGCCCAGGACTTTGAGGTTGCTGTGAGCTAGGCTGATGCCACAGCACTCACTGTAGCCTGGGCAACAGAGTGAGACTCTGTCTCAAAAAAAAAAAAAAAAAAGTCCCCAAGTTTAGGGACTGTGAACTTCTCACTTTTCAAACCCCATTTTCCTAATCCAGAGAGGTCCACACAATGTAAGGAGTAAACAGTTTTTCCACATTTAATATCTGCCGAGTTCTCCAAGAATGATTTTTATATCCCTTTGGATTGGCAGGCTTGTTCTAACTGGATAATTCACCTTTGGGGTGAATTCAGTTTCCCAACCTATAAAATCAATTCAACATAATAGTAAAATGTTCAGGATAACAGTGTATCATTACAAAAAGTACCTTTGCTCAGTCTCAATCAGTGGTTATTAATGGGGATGGTAGTGGCCTCTAGAGGCATTTTGGATATTTGTAGGGATATTTTTGGTGGCTAAGATGATTGGAAGGTGCTATTGGCATTTAGTGGGAGAAGGTCAGGGATGGTGGACATCCTGTAATTTGCAGGGCAGTACAGCATGATGAACTGTTCTGCATCCCACACGATTTTTAAATGTTCCACAGCTATTCATGTAGTTGAAAAAACCTGTTTATAATTATATGGGCTTAGAATTTAAATCTGTTTTACAAATAATCTCAAAGTACTTTTTGCATGATTTTCATATACACCGAATTTTGCAGGAATGCAACTACCATGTAAATTGAGGGAACTGTGTACTTCATGCTTTTCAGAATATTACCAAGAGTGGTTTTACCCTGTGGAAAAAAAAATCTCATCATTGATGGCACCACTTCCAATGGTACTTGAGCTGCCAATAAGCACACCTGTAACAGCCTGCATTTGTAGCTGTCAAACTCATTCTATATGCATAGGGCCAAGTATTCAACTACTTTATTAAGCCTTCTCAGGTAGATTTGCCTGAGCACTTTAAATGTTGAAATGCATATTATTTTTTATTACGAATTGCTTTTTATTCTTTCTATATGTTAAACTAGAGCATTACAACTATTGAACGATCTCGTAAGTAGGCAGACTACGTTATCTCTAGAATTTATTTCAGGATAGTAAAAGCAACGTGTAATATTTGTTATAACAGGAGGTAATCAAGGGTCAGCTGAAATAAAAATGAATAATTGTTTTTATTACTTTAGGGACCAATTCTCCCAATAATCTGAACCCTACTCTAGCTATCTCTTTTATCCTTATACAGAGCAGAAAATACTTATTTTTCATTTATCTTATGTTCTTCCACAAATACTGCTTGTCATACTATTGTTCATTGTAAAATAACCAAAAGACAAGGGATCTTCAAACTAAAATACTGCACTGAATATTTATCCTTGACCTAGCAATTGTTTTAAAAAGTTAGCAAATTTCAAAGCAGTGAAGATAGCACAAATGGTCAAAAGGATTAGAAACTTTAAGTATGAAGGATGAGATTATAAATCATACAAGAAAGATCAAATTGCTAAAATGTGTCATTTGCTTTCCCAAAAGACTATATATTTAAGAAAAAGTGTTTTGTAATAGAACTGACAAAGAAAGAGGCTATATTCATGTAATAGCATTTAGAAATTAAACAAAAAATGGTTGAAAATTATGCTGAGTAGAATGCTCAAAGAATAGGATAAGAGAGATGAAAACATTAATATATCTTCTTATCCACTTCTTTTTCTTCTTCCTGTGATGACCCCAATTCAAATGTTTCCTATACGTCAGCTTTGTCCACACTCCTCTTCACTTGATCTTAGTGCTTAGAATTTTTTTTGGAGGGAGCCAAAAATTATGCCAAAATATGCTACTGAGTTAGCAGCCAAAATCCTGATGTTTACTTTGGCAGATGTATACCATTCTGAAGCTATACTTCATTTTATGCAGTAGATGGCTTAAAAAGTTGTATGTAAATATAGTTTCAGCAAATAGAATATTTTTAAAATAAAGAAGTAGGTCATGTACCTCTTCAATGAATCACTTAATAAAGTGAAGAATTATCTGAGAAAGCAAATAATCATTCTTCAAATGATACACACACACACGTATCAGATTTGTCAGAGATAAGGTTAACTAGTAAGTAGTAGACAGACTGATGAACAGTATGAGTGTGGAGTAGCTTACCACCAAAAAGATAATTTAGAAAAATTTCTTGGTCTGCTATGCGCTATTCTAATTATTATGAGTCACTTTATTTGACTTGATCCTAGGCCACAAAAAGGTCATGAAATACAGGCATACCTCAGAGATATTGCAGGTTTGGTTCCAGACTACCCCAATAAAGCTAATATCACAATAAGGTGAGTCACACGATTTTTTTGGTTTCCCAGAAAAATTATGTTTATACTATACTGTAGTCTGTTAAGTGTGTAATAGCATTATGTCTAAAAACACAATGTGCATACCTTAATTAAAAGTACTTTATTGTTAAAAATGCTAATGATTATCTGAGCCCTCAGTAAATTGTAACCTTTTTGCTGGTGGAGGGTCTTGCCTTGATGTTGATGGCTGCTGACTGTCTGGGTGGTGGTTGCCCAAGGTTGAGGTGGCTGTGGCAATTTCTTAAAGTAAGACAGCAATAAAGTTTGCTGCATCATTGGACTCATCCTTTCACAAAAGAGATCTCTGTAGCATGCAATGCTGTTTGGTAGCATTTTACCTACAGTGGAACTTCTTTCAAAACTGAAGTCAGTCCTCTCAAACCCTGCCATTGCTTTGATCACCTAAGTTTATGGAATATTCTAAATCCTTTGTTATGTACAACCATGATGCAATGTTCATGGCATCTTCACCAGGAGTAGAATTCTATCTCAAAAAACACCTTTCTTTGCTCATCCCTAAGAAGCAACTCCTCTTCCATTCAAGTTTTATCATGAGATTGCAAAAATTCAGTCACATCTTCATGCTCCACTTCTGATTCTAGTTCTCTTGCTATTTACACCACATCTGCAGTTATTTCCACTGAAGTCTGGAACCCCTCAAAGTTATCCATGAGGGTTGGAATCAACTTCTTCCAAAATCCTGTTAATGTTGATGTTTTGACCTTCTCCTATAAATAACAATTGTCCTTAATAGCATCTATTAATAGAATGGTGACTCCTTTCCAAAAGGATTTCAATTTACTTTGCTCAGATCCATCAGAGGAATCACTATCTAGGGCAGCTATAGCCTTACAAAATGTATTTCCTAAATAATAAGATGAGAAAGTTGAAATTACTCATGCTCCATGGGCTGCAGAATGGATGTTGTGTTAGCAGGCATGAAAACGACATTAATCTCCTTGTACATCTCCATCAAAGCTCTTGGGTGACCATGTGCATTTTCAAAGAGTAGTAATATTTTGAAATGAATCTTTTTTTCTGAGCAGTAGGTCTCAACAGTGGGCTTAAAATACACGCAGTCCCTGGGTTATGGACGACCTGATTTATGGTATTCCATACTTACAAATAGGCTCCCAAGACTCCCCATAAGGATAATTTATAATTAAATAATTAAATTAATAATTTGGGAACTAGTTTCTTCTGTACATGTAAACAAACCTGCATGGTGTAAGCGGTTCGTTAATGCACCATCTTTATGCTAGCAGCTAATCTCATTGTTTATACAGTCCCTTACACACAGCATCACTTCCATCTTAACTTTTTAATTTGATTTAGTGAGTCTGTGTTTACCCTTCTGAACATGCCTCCAAAGCAAAAGCCCACTGCAAGTCCAGGTGAGCCTGCAGTGAAAAGTGATTACAATGGAAACAAAAGTAGAAATAGTTAAGCATTTGGAGAAAGGCCAGATGCCATCATTCATTGGTAAAGCACTAGGCTTCAGCTGCTCAACTATCAGAACAATCGTTAAGGATAAAGTGAGAATAATGAAACATGTGAAAGGCAGTGCTCCAATGAAAGTATCAATTATTACTAAGCAGCATAGTGGATTGATTGTTGAAATGGAAAAGTTATTACTGATTTAGTTAGAAGAGCAAAATAAGTGTAACATTCCTATTAGCCTAGCATTGATGCAACACTAGGTGAGTGTTAACCTTTAATATTCTTTTTTCAAATTTCTCCTATTTCCTACCTAAACCTTTTGTATGAGTTTGTTTTTATGTTCTGTTTGTTTGAATTAAAAGAAAGAACATCATAGTTTCTGTAACTTATTACAGTATAGGGGCAATATTATTATTATTATTACAGCATTATACTGTATTATTATTGCCACTGTAATAAAGAGCCATTACAGTATTACTATTATTATTATTGTTTATCAGGGATTTGAGTTACAGACAAATCTGACCTAAAGATGTTCTCAGGAATGTATTTCATCTGTAACCCAGGGACCACCTGTATTCTGTAAACCATGCCGTAAACAGATGTGCAGTCATCCAGGCTTTGTTGTTCCATTTATAGAGCACAGGCAGACTAGATTTAACGTGATTTTTTGTTTGTTTGTTTTGTTTTGTTTTGTAGAGATGAGGTCTTACTATGCTGCTCAGGCTGCCCTTGAACTCCTGGCCTCATGTGATCCCTCAGCCTTGGCCTCCCAAAGTGCTTGGATTACAGGTGTGAGCCACCATGTCTAGATTTAGCATAAGTTTTAATGGCAATAGGATTTCTGGAGTGGTAAATGAGCATTGGTTTCAACTTAAAGTCATCAGCTGCATCAGCCCCTAACAAGACAGTCAGCCTGTCTCTGAAGCTTTGAAGCCAGGCATTGACTTCCCCTGTCTAGCTATGAAAGTCCTAGATGGCATCTTCTTCCAACAGAAGGCTGTTTTGTCTCCATTGAAAATTTCCTGTTTAGTATAGCCACCTTCATCAATGATCTTAGCTGGATCTTCTGGATAACTTGCTGCAGCTTTTATATTAGCATTTGCTGCTTCACCTTGCACTTTTATATTATGGAGATGGTGTCTTTCCTTAAGCCTCATGAATCAAACTCTGCTAGCTTCAAACTTTTTCTCCTACAGCTTCCTCACCTCTCTCAGCCTTCACAGAATTGAAGAGACTTATGACTTTGCTCTGGATTAGGTTTTGGCTTAAGGAAATGTTGTGGTTGGATACTTCTTCCAGACCATTAAAACTTTCCCAATATCAGCAATAAGGCTGTTTTGCTTTTTTATCACCCCTGTGTTCCCTGGAGTAGCACTTTGAATTTCCCTCAAGAATTTTTCCTTTGCCTTCACAACTTGGCTAACCAGTGCAAGAGGCATAGCTTTCAGTCTTTCTCAGCTTCTGACATGCCCATCTCACTAATCTTAATCATTTCTAGCTTCTGATTTAAAGTTAGAAACAGGAGACTCTTACTTTCACTTGAACACTTAGAGGCCATTGTAGGGTTATTAACTGGCCTAATTTCAATATTGTTGTGTCTCAGGGAATAGGGAGGGGAGGCCAGAAGAGAGGTAGAGAGATAGGGATCAGCAGGTTGGCAGAGCAGTCAGAAGACACAACATTTACTTCACCATCTTCTGTGGGTATGGTTCATGGTGCCCCAAAACAATTATAATAGTAACATCAAAGATCACAGATCATAGATTACCATAACAGATAAAATAATGAAAAAGTTGGAACTATAGTGAGAATTACCAAAATGTGACACATAGACGCAAAGTGAGCAAGTGCAGTTTTTGGAAAAATGGCAGTGATAGACTTGTTTGATGTCAGGTTGCCGCAAATTTTCAATTTGTAAAAAGTACAGTATCTGTGAAATGAAATAAATTGAAGTGCAATAGAACAAGGTATGCCTGTAATTTCAACAACCTATGCATAATTTACATCTTGAGGTCTGGTTTAGAATAGAGACTATCACTGTTCACAAAGTCACCTTTAAATTTGGAAGACCATTTTTTAT
>CAUYRT010045257.1:0-40117 GCA_963574885.1 Lepilemur ruficaudatus | reverse complement strand
TGGGCTCAAGCGATCCTCCTGCCTCAGCCTCCCGAGTAGCTGGGACTACAGGCATGCGCCACCATGCCCAGCTAATTTTTTCTGTATATTTTTAGTTGGCCAATTAATTTCTTTCTATTTTAAGTAGAAACGGGGTCTCGCTGGTTTCGAACTCCTGACCTTGAGCGATCCACCTGCCTCGGCCTCCCAGAGTGCTAGGATTACAGGAGTGAGCCACCGCGCCCGGCCACTTTAGCTGACTCTTAAAGAAGGAACGGGTCTGTATTAGTCTGCTGGGGCCTCCACGACAAAGTACCACAGACTGGGGGGTTAAATCAACAGGTAGTTATATTCTCACAGTTCAGGAGGCTTTAAGTTCAACATGAAGGTATCGGCAGGTTGCTTCCTTCTGAGGCCTGTCTCTGGCCTTCTACACTTTCATGTGGTCTCTCCTCTGTGCTGCACATCTGTGTGCAAATCCCCTCTTCTTTAGGAGATCAGTCATTTTAACTGAATTATCCCTTCAGGGCTGATCTCCAAATTCAGCCACATTCTTAGGTCTGAGGGGTTAAGAATTCAGCATTTTATTTTTTATTATTTTTTTACATTAAAAAAAAACATTTTATAGCCTAATACTGGCCTCCTACTGCTTCTTTCTGGTAACCAAGGAGGCCTTTGCCCTATGAAGTCATTTTGTGGGCCAAAAGAGTAATTAGCTGTCTCCCTTAAGAATTCAGCAGTTGAATTAGGGGGACACAATTCAGCGCATCAAAAGATCTTAGCCAGAAACTAAGTTGGGGGTGGTCCAGGCAGAGGAAAATTGTGCCACGCTGCAGACTGCACCTGAAGCACTGCTTTCTCTTGACCTTTCACAAATGTGCCTGGGTTTATTTCTCCACTCTGCTTTGAGCTGACTAGTTTCCTGCTCAGCATGGCAAGAGCGCTAGAGAGCTGAGGGAGAGATACTTTGAAACCACCCCGGGGAGAGGTGCTGTGCTCATCTTCCTGCCTGATCAAGAGCAAGACCTCAGTACTTCTCTAGGAGCCCTAATTGTAGAATCCCCAGGAAAAGCCTCCATGTTACCATCATAAGTGTCCAGCAGGCCCAGGAAAGTCTGGCTCCAGTTCAACTCTGGAGTCCCAGATCCAGGCACATTTGCCTCCCTAGGGGAGGGAATCATGAGTCCCTCCTTGAGAAAGCATGAATCCATGGTAAAACTCCAGGGTGTTTTCCAACAGCTCCAGGACCCTCCCCACTGAGCTTCTCTCTTATATGGGGCTGCCCTATGACTGCCCTCTACAAACTAGTACAAGTAACAGACACCAGGGACATGCAGGTCAGACTCACTCCAGACCTCAGGAACTTCAGTCTTTATAAAGACTTAAAGACTGAAGTCTACTAGTCTATTTATAAAATCAACAGTGGGATAGTAAATTTTCTGGGGGTCAGACTCCATCTCTCAGAAAAATTTACTTTTCTCACCTGGTTTGGGGTTTTTTAAATTATTATTATTGCTTATTTGCTTTTTTCCAGCTAAAAGTATAACCCCGTCCCTTTCTGAGAGGTGAATTTCACTCCACTGCATTTTTCCTCTTCACTCTGTAAGGAAGGAGGAAGTCAGTGGGTGGCCCCACTAAGCCCGCTCCCCACCGCCCGTACCTCTGTTCTCAGGCTCTGAATGTGTCTACCTCCTCATGAACAGGTAAACAATTCTTTAATCCTTTTACGGTCACACACAATTGAACTATTTTCACTGGTGATGAAATCCTGTAATTTCCCAGGTAACTGAGCAGTGAGTATGGCTTTCCCTGAAAACACTTCTATCGTGAAAAGAAATGAATGATCCCTGCAGGTGTTCAAGTGGTAACTCTATACACTCCAGCAGGTGTTTCCACTGAAGGGCCAACAGGTAAGGCAGCTGGGATCCCTGACTAGTTCTTTCCCCTTGGACAAATATTAGCCAGAGTACATGTTCCCATCACCTTTGCCAAAACATTTCATCCAGAAGATGTCTATAAAGTGACTGTCTTTTTGTCATTACTCCAAGACTGAATGAATTCCAGTGAGCAATCATTTGACTGCAGACGAGTCTCTGACCTGGTCTCACCATTGGCATTCCTGTTCCCTACAAACAACTCTCCAACAGCAACCAGTGTGCTCTCTGACCAATGGAAGTCAGAGCTCTGATTTTAACCAAGGAATTTAAACCCTTGACTCCTCTTGATTTAGAATAAAACCCAAACGCTCTCCCAGTCCCCAAGCCTTCTTGGTCTGATCCCTCCCTACCCTCCTGATCTCACCCCTACATCCGCCCCTAATGACTACATGGGCTCGAGCCTCTTGTTGGCTCCAGGGGCAGGTCAAGCCCCAGGGCTCAGAATGTGGGACTCTCTGTGTCCGGCATTCCCTCACCAAGGCTCTTCTCCAGCTTGTCTCCTCAAGTCTAAATTCCACCCACCTCAGAGTGCATGTTCACAACTTCTTGGCCATCACCCTCTTGCTTTCCATCACTAACTCTCCTTATTTTCTTCATAGCATAGCACCTGCTGCAATCTTGTTTACTATTTTATTATTATCTGTCTCCTTACACCAGATTGGAAGTTCCTACCTACAACACCAACAGTTAAGCAGTGTCCAGCATATAGAAGGTGCTCAGTCACTATCTGTTGGATGGATGGATGAACGGACAAATGAGGACCACCTATCTGCCTATAGAGTTCAGACAAAAACTCCATAGTTATGTTGTTTAGAATTATCTGAAGAAGTCCTATACTCTGTATTTCATTCCTTGGTACCCACAAACTCACAATTTTCAAATGTCATGATCCGCATATGATCAGCAGTCCAGCCTCCTTTGGTCATTTCCCTGTCAGGATTCCACCATCCCTATCATTAGCTAGTCCAGTTAGAATCCAAAGGCATTTGTACATGGAAAGCAGAATCAACACAATTATTACGTGGTTTTTTTGGTGATTCCCAATTAAACACACATCTTTCAGATAACCATCATTGAATTTCTGGGTATGGGCCTCAAGAATTGATGAATATTAATAGTGTCACTGAAAGTCCAGAACATAAAATTTCCAGAAGTTGCCAATAAAGAGAAAATATACTATTTCTCCCACGTCACCTTTTTCCCCTAGAACAAACAGAAACTGAGTAAATTGACATCAAATGCATAATCTTCTAAAATTTAAAGTTTTATAGCTTAGAGCAAGTATCTTTAGGAGACACTTGGTTTAACATTTTTAAATGTATGTATATATATATCTTGGTAGGCCTCTAAGATTATTAGTTTAACAAATAAAAATTTGAAGTATAATTTAGACAATTATAGGTTTGCTAATCTCATTGCTTCAAAATCTGGAGAATGTAATAGATTTGCTTCTGTTATTCAAAGTAAGCTTCCTGGCATTAAACTGCATTAATCACCTTAACATTAAGACCTCTCTTTCCCCTGCAGGATAAATTGTATAGTGGCTAAGAGGCTTTGAACTTCACCTGCCTGGGTTCAAATCCCAAATTAGCTCTGTAACTCTGGGTGGGTCATTGAAGCACTCTAGGTATTAGATTTCTCACCCATAAAAAAGGAAAAATCATAGTACCTATGTGGCAGGACTGTGATAAGGATTTTAAAATCACAGTAAGACAAGTAAAGCACTTACAAATTGGGCTCAGTATAACTGGCCTTTAATGAGTGTTAGCTATTTATTGTTTCACTTATTTCACTTATTTGAGGGTCTACAGGTTCTTTGTGTGGTAGTAATAATTACCGTAAGTAACAAAAATTAACATGTTAAGCCTCACAAATATAATAAGATATTTAAATGCTGTTTAAACTATAAGTAGAACAAAAATATGCAAAATAACATTAGGACAAAGATAGCTATAACTTTATGAAAGAAAGAAAAACAGCAATTTGAGCAATTATACAAAAGAGCCATGCAATATGTCCAACAAGGACATGTATGATAAGAGAATGCTCCAGAGCACCAAGGTAATTAAATTACACAAGCAAAACCAAATAAAAGTGCTTAATTTGCAAGTATTAATAAATGGAAAAATGGAATTCTAAGCAAATAATCAAAAAGTTCCATTGCATCTTTCACCTTTGATGTTTATTCCATCAGAATATTAGGTGCATGATAAACCAGGGATGGCAATCAGGTTTTATCTTTTAGCCAACTCTTATCAATTGGAAGTGACTCTCTAAAAAACTGTGTTAAGAATGATTCTGAGGACACATCTGGGTTCACTGGGAAAGAGTTCCTTGTTTATATATTGAAGTCCACTACAGGTACAGAAGGGAAAGTGATGCTGCATATGCTACATAATTACTACTCATAATTCCAAACTTACAATTCCTAAATGGTTTGCCAGTGCCAAGAAATAGGTAGCCATAGACCAAACAGTTTGGAATCCATGGCCAGGTTGTGCTAGGAGGAAAATTGGCTGGAGTTCATGACCAAGGCTTTCAGTGGTTACTTCCTTCACCTCCTCCTTCAACTGTTAAGCCTTGAGATGTAATGCGATCCCTGGCCTGCCTTGAGTCAGGTCCTATATCAAGGGAAGGAAGGGACAGGATAATGCAAGAACTGCTCCACAGGCCCTCCTCTGTATGTGGCACATGTCAGGGCTTCAGAACTCATGAACTACCCTGGAGGAAGAGACTAAAGAAAACAAAGTCATCAAGGATCAACAAACTGAAAACAAAGATCAAAGTCTTGAAAAACTACTCTCGCTTGGAATCCTGTGAGTACTGGCTCAAAGTTCTCATATTGAATTACCAGTTCAGCTTCCCCCAAGGACAACAGAGAACAAGGTCAGGTGGAAGGGGGAAGAGGTGGTCACTTTCTCCAACATAAACAGAAAAAACATTTTTTTCAAAGATATGAAGGAGGGAAAAAAAATATTTTTCTTCCCCTACCCCAAATTTCCCAAGGCTTCTGTTTTTTGGTCCCATAGTGCCTTATTAAATTAAAGGGTAACTCTCCTCAAGAGTTAACTTAAATTCCCCCTGAGTAAACTATTGCCAAGTTCTTCCCCTTCCTGCAGGTGGGAGACACCCTGGCCCACCTTCATGGAGTAAGGCTCTCATTTTAATTCGTATGTCTTAAAATAGGGCTGAGACCTTCTCAGTGAAGCACACACAGACCAAGGACATGCCCTGTCCCAGGTTGTGGAAAGGGTGTCACTACTGAGCCAACATTCACTGCCTGTTCACAGGAGGGTGGTTTGAAAAGAACCAAAGAGCAGCCGGGCGCGGTGGCTCACGCCTGTAATCCTAGCACTCTGGGAGGCCGAGGCGGGCGGATTGCTCAAGGTCAGGAGTTCGAAACCAGCCTGAGCAAGAGCGAGACCCCATCTCTACTAAAAATAGAAACAAATTAATTGGCCAACTAAAAAAAAATATATAGAAAATATTAGCCAGGCATGGTGGTGCATGCCTGTAGTCCCAGCTACTCAGGAGGCTGAGGCAGGAGAATCGCTTGAGCCCAGGAGTTTGAGGTTGCTGTGAGCTAGGCTGATGCCACGGCACTCTAGCTCGGGCAACAGAGTGAGACTCTGTCTCAAAAAAAAAAAAGACAAGAAAAGAAAAGAACCAAAGAGCAAACTGATAGCAGTTTCTGGGGTCTAACCAAGCAGATTGCAGGCTCCAAGGGCCAGGGGCTGAGGGACAAGGGCTGACGGAAGGCCTTCTTTCTCTTTCCTTTGGCTGCAGAAAGGATTGCCTCCTCTTAAGTTACTGTCCTCAGGAAGGGCTCAGGCTACACAGACACATACACATCGGTGATAGTCTGGCTTCACAGACGGTCTCGCAGAGCTCTTTACCCGGGGGATGGAGGAGGATGCACAGGAGGCAGGTCCCAAGCACTCTGGATCCTTGGTGCAGGGAGTCATGACATCCCACAGCCACAGGAGAAACAGAATCTTTTTGGAAGTACTGCATCTCAGATTAGCCAGGCTCAGAGGTTCCCTGAAAGCTGCACCCTTCACCCCAGTAACAGGTTGATGTGTTGCTGAAAGTCCCCTCAGATGCTAGAGGCACTTAGACCTGAACTCGGGTCATGGAGACCTGTGTGCCTGGCACCATCAAGTTAGTGGACTGTCCTGTGACCTTCCAGTGCCCTCTAGGCTCCACTGTAATAAGAACCTCAGAGCTGAACCCAGCTCCTCAGGTGGGCACTCAGGTGGGTTAGTGTGGAAGGGACAGGCTCCCAGTAATCTCGAGACCATTCTACAGGCGCCACTGCAGCAGTGTGGGTTTCTGGGCCCTTCACCCTGCCGTGGAGCCCAGCAAAAGTGAATGAGGACACAGTAAATGGAGGGATCAAGAAACAAGACACATCCCTGGCCTGATGGGGCACGTTCACATCCACCAGGGCAGGTGACCTGTGCAGGCCATCTGTAGGGAACACTCATGTGCTGGTTTCCTGGTAGAGTCCTGTTTCACACATACCTCCGTAGGCTTGGCTATGGTAGAGTCTGGATCCCATGGGAGCCCAGGATGAAACCTTCTTCTTCCCAGTGCATGGAAGAGCAGGCCATGTGCCAATTTCATTTTTCAAGGGGAAATTCATGGGCCTGGCCTATGTCTGCAATTAACAGTAATGATTATGCAATGATTGTGCAATTGGTTAGGGCTAGGCAGGAAGCAAACTGTGACTCAAGAAGAAAAAGATTTCTTCCTATTTGATGGGTGGATTAGCAAATTCAAAGTCACTTAACAACAGTAACAGAAATCAGACACCCACTCTGTGCCAATGATTAGACCAGGCGTGAAGGCATGAAGATGACTAAATATGCTTCCTGCAATCAAAAAGCTGAAACTAGTTTGTTTATAGATTTCCAGAGCAGAACTTGCTTAAGCATCACTGTTTTTCTATGCCATTGAAATTGCTTTTTAAAACCTTAATGTGTTCAGATTAACTTCTAATATGAAGAAAATTATTTTCTAGGTAAATGTTCTTTATTTTTTGTCTAGGTGTAAGAACTTTAAAAGTTGAAAATATGTATCTAAGGAGGTTTTATTCTGCCAATCTACAGAATAAATAGGGTTTTTTTTTCACTTAAAGCCAAAAATTAAATAGATAAGGAACTTCTCATTCTGATAACAAAACAGACCAGATTACTTGAAAACCTTCCCATTATAAATACCAAGATTTCTGAATGCATACAATGTGGAGGGAGAAAAGGACACTCCCAAGTGCCCAGGAGAAAGGACTGCAGCCCACCGGCCCAGCAAGGCTGACATGGCTGTACTTGCCGGGGGTGGAGAGAGGTTGGGGGCGGAGGGAGGTTATCTGGGTGTTTTCGCACCTGGAAGGTCAGGAAAGATCAGGAGAGGAGAACCTGAGGCCTTGCAGTGAGGGGAATTGGAACTGAACAGCCCAAATACAAACTCCGATTCTTCCAAGGGCTCTGAGAAAACCGGTCGTCATACAGGAGATAGTAGAGAAGCTCAGCGGTGCCATCCCAGGCTGTGGATGAGCAGGAAGGCTCCCCTGAAAATTTTTAAGTGTGAGCCTGTGCAACTGATCAAATTCTATAACTGTCTTGGCCCAGCAACCCCCAAACAACAAATTAACAAAGAATAAATCACAAGTTAGTAATACCCCTGGGCCACATGGCAAGGGCATGTCCAGAACCTCTGGGGGGAGATAAGCCCTCAACCAGGCTGCGGAGGATTCTGAAGAATACCCCACAGAAAAAGAACTCATTATGCGAAACTAAAACCCCATTCAGAAAGAATCAGCAGAAAGAATAAGCAGCATATTAAGACCACCTAGAATTTTAGGTAATAGAGTATGGATATATAGTCACTGATACCTTAAAATATAGATTAGATATAACCAAAAAGAGAATTATACATATGGAAGAGTTATTATCCTCAGCAAATCTATAGCTGCAGAATATCTTTTAAAAGCTAGATAAAACATTTTTTAAAAATATATCTTCTTGAATCCACAGTCGCACTAGCAAAACCATATGGGAAACCCAAAGAAATGAAAAGGAAGTGAAAGCTCCCCAGGAGATGGGAGTACTCCCATTCTGACAGCCAGAGGGGTGGGGGTCTGATAAGAGACCAAATCCAGAAAAAGCCCCCCCCAAGAAGAGGGGCTCAAGACAACTCCCCTGCCTTGGCAGGGGTATGGGAGGGAGGAGAAAAATTCTCCTTGCAAATCTGAAATCACAAGCTGGCTCTCATGTGTGTTGGCTGCCCACATTCACATTATGTAAGTAGCCTGACAAACAAATGAGACTTTTGTTTTTCTCTTATCTTTTTCTTTAGAAAACTTTAAATCTACAGAAAAGTTGAAATAAATAGTACAAAGAATACCTGGAAACACTCTCCTAGATTGACCAACTGATATTGTTGTGCATGGTCCCACCTTCACCCGCCTCAGCAGTTGTGTGTATGTAAATAGATATGCACTGTATACATATATGTGCATGTGTACACACATGAATATACACTATTTCACTGAACCATGTGAATGTAAGTTGAGGACATTGCGACACTTCACCCCTGCGTACTTCAGCCACTATCTCCTAAGAATAAGCACATTCTCTTCGCTTACCATAACGCCACGAAACACACAGTCTATGTTCAAATTTCCCCAACTGTCCCAATAATGGCTTCTACAGCTTTGTTTTCCCCAATTTAGAATCCAGTAAGTTTCTTGCACTGCATTTGGTGGTGTCTTTTTAATCTCTTCTAATCTAGAACAGTCCTCCCAGTCCAAACCATTTTGTCTCCTTTTATTGCACATTTCTGTGATATTGATTCTCATGAAGAATCCAGGCCAGGCCGGGCGTGGTGGCTCACGCCTGTAATCCTAGCACTCTGGGAGGCCGAGGTGGGTGGATAGCTCAAGGTCAGGAGTTCAAGACCAGCCTGAGCAAGAGCGAGACTCCGTCTCTACTATAAATAGAAAGAAATTAATTGGACAACTAAAAATATATGTAAAAAAAAAAAAAATTAGCCGGTCATGGTGGTGCATGCCTGTAGTCCCAGCTACTCGGGAGGCTGAGGCAGGAGGATCGCTTGAGCCCAGGAGTTTGAGGTTGCTGTGAGCTAGGCTAATGCCACGGCACTCTACAGCCCGGGCAACAGAGTGAGACTCTGTCTCAAAAAAAAAAAGAAAAGAATCCAGGCCAGTTGTCTCATGAAACATCCAACACTCTGCATGTATCTGATTATTTATTCATGATTACATTCAGGCTAAACATCCTGACTAGAACACGACACAGATCATGCTGTTGCTGTCTGACTGCATCACGGCAGGCACATAGCACCTGGTAGCCCCGCTGGCAGGGATGCTAACTTAGACCACTTGGTTAAGGTGATTGCCCCCAGATCTCTTCATTATGAAGGGAAGTGTTCCCCTTTGTAATCTTTGCATGGATACTTTGAAACTCTATGAATATCCTGTTTCTTCTCAACATTTTATACAATGTTTTTTAGTACCCACTGGTTATTTTTCACCTCTATTATCCCTCCTACATTTATTAGCTGACATTCTGTAAAGAAGATCATCTGAGATTTAAAAGTGCTCACACAGCCCGGCAGAAGTAAATGTAAATCATATTTTTAAATTAAGTTAATTTGTTTTTAATTGACAAATAAGTATATATATTTATCATGTAAAACATGCTATTCTGAAATATACATAGTGAAATGGTTCAACCAAGCTAATTAACAGATGCCTTACCTCACGCATTTTTTGTGGTGAGAACCTTAAAATATACTCTCTTGGAAATTTTCAAGAATATAATACATTGTTATTAACTATAGTCACCATGCTGCACAATAGATCTCTTGAACTTATTCCTGCTAACTGAAATGTTGTATCCTTTGACCAATGCCTCCCCAAGCCATATTAACCATCATTCTACTCTTCCATGAGTTCAACTTTTTTAGATTCCACATATAAAATCATGGGGTATTTGTCTTTCTGTGCCTGACATATTTTACTTGACATAATTTCTCCATGTTCATCCATGTTGCCACAAATGCCTAGATTTCCTTCTTTTTTTAAGGCTGAGTAGCATTCCATTCTGTATATATACCACGTTCTCTTTATCTATTTACCCACTGATGGACACTTAGGTTGATTCCATATCTTAGATAATGTGAATAATACTGCAATGAGCCTACATGGGAGTACAGGTATCACTTCAACATACTGATTTCATTTCCTTTGGCTATGTACCCAGTAGTGGGATTGCTGGATCATATGGTAGTTCTATTTTAATATTTTGAGGAACCTCCATACTGTTTTCCATAATGGCTGTACTAATTTATGTTCCCACTAATAGTGTGCAAGGGTTCTCTTTACTCCTGAAGAAATGCAAATCTTGAGTGAAGGAACCCACCTTCAATGCAGAGCTCAAAGAATTCCTGCACATAAAGTGCTATTGATCATAAGTGCACCATGATAAATTACAAAGCACCTTAGGAAGCAAAGCACCTGGAACAAGAGCTAGCTGAAGCATAAGACAGTAGGGTCCAACCTGCAAAGATGTGATATTGGAATTGTCAGCAACAGAATGTAAAGTACACAAATCTATAATATATAAAAGAAAAAATCATAATCTATATAAAATAAACAAGTAGATATTCAAAGAAACCAAATCAAATATCTATAAATGAAAATAATACCAATAATTGAAACTCAAAAGGAGTTAAATACCAGATAAACACTATTAAAAAGAGAATCCATAAAATAGAAGGTAGGGCTAAAGAAATTACACTTATTAAAGCCAGAAGTAGCAAAGCAGAGGAAAATATGAGGGAGAGACTTAGAGATACAAAGACAGCATGAGGACTCAATGTAGAGCCAGATGGAGCTCCACAGGGGAAGGAAAGAGAGATGGGAGAAAGATAGTATGGGAAAAGATGAACATGATCCAGAGTCCATGAAACTCATTGAAATAAAAAAATGTATAAGATCTAATAAAGAAAGATAAAAAATAAATACAAGCTTAGATACTGCCCTAATAAAATCTATGGACAAAAACGACAAAGAAAATATTTCTTTAACAACTAGGGAAGAAAGACACTTTAGCTATAAAAGATCTATTTGAGACATAGTAGATTTCTCAATAGCAAAAAAGAGGCCAGACAACAATGGAATAATAAGGTTGAAAATGAAAGTCCAGAAAAATATATGGCTGGCAAATAATGACTACAAGTTGTGTAACTGTATTGGTATCAGACAAATTAAACTTTAGGAAAAAAGTAATATTAGACACAAAGATGGCACTTCATAAAGAGGAAAAATTCAGCCAGAAGGTAAAACTTTTCTGAACCAGTATGTACCCATTAACAGATTCAAAGTTATAAAGAGCAAAAATTGAGAGAATTACAGAAAGAAATTGATAACTTTTATAACCATTTGGGCTGTTCTATGTACCTTTTCCAGTAAATAATGAATCAGACAGAATGTAGTAAATCTACTGAATATTTTAACAACACAAGTATAAACATCAGCAGAGGAATGAATATGGGAACTGAGTTCATTGTATAATTAATCACAGCACAACTATGAGGATAAATGACCTAAACTTATGCAAGGGCTCTCCTGTATGACCATAACACCACTAAACAGACAGTCTGCACTCAGAGTTCCCCAGCTGTCCCAAGGATATCTTTTATAGCTTTTTTAAAAAATTGGGATCCAATCAAAGCATTTGCTTATCTCTCTTTAGCCTCTTTTCAAACAGTCCCCAGCCTTTTTTGGCTTTTCACAGAATTGACCTTTTTGAAGAGTTCAGGCCAGCTGTCTTGTAGAATGTCCCACATTCTGGAATTATCTGATTGTCTCCTCCTGTTTAGATTCAGATTAAATAATTCTGGCAAGAACAGTATAGAAGATATTAACCACATATTAACCACATTAATAAATCTTTAAAAATATAGTGTTAAGTAAAGAAATAAAAAGGAAGTGTACCATATTTTTATGTAAAAATATTAACTCACAGAAATTATCATTTATTATGTACTATGAATTTAAATTTAATTAAAATTATAAAAATATTTATAAGGACAACACATCCAATTTTGAATTATGATTATAATTTATTATATGATTATAATCTTTCCTCTGGTGAAAGAGCTAGGAAGGATAGAGATAGGCACCAGGATTTTAGTTATCTGTAACATTGTATCTATTTAACCAAATAAGGCAAAATGTCAACAGATTCTGAAATGTATTGGCACCTACATAAGTGTCTTTTAGATGTCTTGCTATTCTTTTGCTATGTTTGCCTTGTTTCATAATTAATAATTAAAAAATATAAAATATAAACCAGCAAAAATTTCATTAGTTTGTACAGTGGGGTTAAAAAAAAATGAGTGGAAACAGACTTAAGAGTCAAATTCAGAATGACCTTCATGGTGTCGCTGCAGGAGGCGAGCTGTTAGCACCCCTTTCCAACACTTATAAAAACATATAATTAATTAAAGCTCTGACAATGTTTTTTTGGTTTGTTTGTGTTTTTTTGTTTGTTTTTGCTTTTTTGTAAGTCATTTGGTGGCAAACCTGACCTGAACTGTACAGATTAGGAAGCAAAATCTGACCAGAACAGACATGAGCCCCTTATAGTCCTGTGTGTCCCACTAGTGGAGGTGTTGGTGTGCTTATGTGCTTTGACATGGGTGCTGTTCCAGGCCCCACAGGGCCAGTGCAGACGGGGCATGCTCACCCTCTTACTTTTTTTACATGAGCACATTCTGATCCCAGACCAAATCTGAAACATGAAAAATGTCTTCATAAGAGAATGAAGAACATAGAGATATCATCCCTGAAGTGCCTGGAAGAATTCCCAGTATGGAATAAATGGTCCCTGTGGGACCGGGCACAGACCAGAGCCCCCAACCGTCAGCCCCTGAATATGGAGAAAGCAGTGATGCTACTCTCTGTGGATTGTGGCTAGAAATATAAATACTTTGTTCTTGATTCAGCTGTTCTCAACAAGTTCTCAGTGGATTTGATTACATGCTGAGGACACATTCTCTTCAGATGTGGATCCTCAGGCCAAGTGGCCTCCTACCTAGCCAGAGGCATCTAGATTCTGGGGCCAGAGTGGCTAGAAACAGATCAGCTGTCTCCCTCCTCATTGTAGGATTCAGTCTGAACAAGGTGGCTGAGTCTGGAGAGGAAAATTACTCCAATCCCCACCTCACTTCTGTTGCTGAAAGGAGATTCAGGCCCCTGGGTGGCTCTGGTCTGTGTCTGGTCCCACAGAGACCATTCATTCCATACTGGGAAGTCTTCCAGGTACTTCAGGGCTGATATCTCTATGTTCTTAACTCCCTTATGAAGACATTTTTCATGTAGTCTTTAACTACAGTCCAGATTTGGTCTGGGATCAGAATGTGCTCATGTAAGAAAAGTAAGAGGGTGAGTATGCCCCCTCTGCACCGGCCCTGTGGGGTCTGGAACAGTGCCCATGTCAAAGCACATAAGCACACCAACACCTCCACTAGTGGGACACGCAGGACTATAAGGGGCTCATGTCTGTTCTGGTCAGATTTTGCTTCCTAATCTGTACAGTTCAGGTCAGGTTTGCCACCAGATGACTTACAAAAAAGCAAAAACAAACAAAAACCCACAAACAAACCAAAAAAACATTGTCAGAGCTTTGGGAGTTTCAAAATTACTAACAAAGGGATTGTCTGCTTTAAGTCCTCATCAACTGATTTCACAGAATATGTTGCTTTCCTCCAGTATTTCCTGCAAAGTCCTGGCTCCAGCCAGCTGCCCTCCTGGGTCTTGTTTCTCTACGATGAGCCTGTGGGGTTTATGCTTTCTCTGAGGGGTTATTCTTTGTTCAGTTTCCTATTGCTACTGTAACAAATTACTACAAAGTGACAGTTTAAAACAATACAAGTTTACTATCTTACAGTTATGGAGATCAGAAATCCTAAAATCAAGATGTCAACAAATGTGTGTTCCTTCTGGAGATTATAGAAGAGAATATGTTTTCTTAGGTTTTCCAGTTTCTAAAAGCTGCCCACATTCCTTGGCTTATGGCCCCTTTCTCCATGTCCAAGGCTAGTAGCATAGCATCTTCTAATCTCTCTCTTCTCTCTTTCCCCCCATTTCTATCTTCACACCTTCCTTTTCTGACTCTGACTTCCTGCCACCCTCTCATAAGGACCTTTATGATTACGCTGGGCCCACCCAGATAATCCAGAATAATCTCCCCATCTTGGGATCCTTTGTTTAATCACATCTCCAAAGTCCCTTTTGCCACATAAGGTGATATATTCATAGGCCCCAGGGATTAGAATGTGGACATCTTTGGAGGCCATTATTGTGCCTGTTGCTCTATTCTTTTCAGTCCTATGGGATTGCAGAGGAATTTGCTGAGAGGGCTGCTCCCTGTTCAGAAACCAAGATGAAATACGTCCCTTTGAGCACACACAGATGCAATGATGGTCCCTGGGAACAGCATTCAACGGCAGCTCCTCATCCCCGCAATGTAGCACTGGAGGTGTTAGGTCTGGGTCACAGGAATTACAGGGGTCTTCTGGAGAGGGGGATCTACTGGTGGTATTTCTGGTCACAGGGGCTATGCCTAGTTCCATTCATAAAACACCACAAAGAAGTAAAGGTTGGGATAAAGGCGGTGAACGGGTAATATGTGTATGCTTCCCAGTTTATAGGATAAGCTCTTTATATACTCTATGCTAACTTCCTGAAACAGATCACATCTATTTGATTTCTTTGGAGATAAAGGAATGACTTAATCCCTGCCCTTCAAGAACACAGTGTTGAAAGTGGAAATAGAGATGTCATGGGGTAATTAACTGTGCATTGAAACATACATGGCCAAAGCTCAGTGAAGGTGTATTTTAGAGTGTCTTGAAGAATGAATTGAAGATTGGTCACCCAGGGGCATGGGCACAGGTACACAAATCAGGGTCATGAAGGTCTAGGGCTGTTCAGGAAATAGAAGTTAAGTCCAAGGTGGGAAAAACACAGGAGGGGGCAGGGGAGTGATGGCAGAAAATTTCCAAAAATTTCTCTTTTGCCTCAGGCTGCTTTAGGATACACCTCCAGCTGTTCCTTCTCCCCTACCCATGATACGTTCATCTCCTATCACCTTAAGGACTTTAACTCCTGGAAAAGTTAACACACTGTTAGCACAGACTACTTATCTTCACATTAGAAGGGGAGAGCAGTGTCCTCAAAAGGTGGTTGTCACACTTGTTTTATTAATTCCAGAACCCTCTGTTAGAAATAATATGTGCATGGATGCCCAAAATAGAAGACAGGTTAAAGTGAACCTGTTCAGGTCAACTGGGCAGGAAGGCGGGGCCCAGAGCCCAGTCCCTCAGGAGCCATATGCACCCTGTCCTCCCAAGGGTGACAGGGGGATCCCAAGTGTCCTCTGAGCATCTGCAGCTTCCTGTCAACAACTGACCTTAAAGAATGGAAACTAAGGCTGTTACCCTTAGACTAGGAGAAAGACTTGGTCCTGAGTGTGGTGTGCCCTACCTGCATGGGAAACCCCAAGGCGGAGAACAGCAAGGGGCAGGCAAGGCGCAGATCACACAATGTCAAGGCACAACTGTGTGATCCCTCTAATCGCTGTGACTGAGAGAAGAGGCCTCAGAAAGCAAAATCTCCTATAAATGGAGTGGCCATGATTTTATTCAACTTTGAGCTAAAGAAAACATTGTATTAGATGTATAATTATTAAGTCACAGGGAACAGAATGACAGGCTGATCCTCTCATTTGACAGCTGAAGGAAGCAAAATTCAGAATTAAGGCTAGAACAGAATCTCCTGAGGCCAGCGCAGTGTCCTTCTTCCACCTTAAGCCCTCTTACTAGGCCTCGGAGTATTGGGGAAATAATGGGTAAAATGTTTTCCATAAGGCCTTTTCAACCTAGTTAGTAAAATTCCCCTAAGTATTTTAAATTGCACATAATTTAATCTGTTCTTCTCTTTTCTTAGCACTTCAGTTGTCTAACAACAACAAAAAGAAAAAAATCCTACTTCAATAAATCTTACAAATCTAGTAAATTAAGCTTATGAATATGCTAACTCTTAAATTCTCTTAAATATTTTCAAACTTTGTAAAATTGTCTGAACTTTCAATCTAAAATCCCAAGTATAATATTAAATTACTCAATAATATATTAGCTTCCAACTTAAAAGTTCATCTGTTAGATATTCTGAAGTTCCAATTTCTTATCTACATAATAAACACTTACTAAATATGCTAACATTATTCTTTAACTTACAACAAAAATAGTGATGCTATGGTTTGATTTACCTTGTAACATTTCTATAATAAATTTTGTTTCAAGATTTCAGTATACTTAAGCAAAGTGATCTACCATAAAGATGATCACATTCCAAGCCAGCGGGGGTTACTCCCCCAAGCAAATTGAGGTTCCTCCTCACTTGGGGGATTGCTCTTCACCTGAGATTTGGGTCAAGTTGTGAGATCTGGAGTTGTAGACATCCAGAGAGATTTCTGTGTAACCCAGACAGCCAGGCTGAAACCTTCTGATGGCCACTGTCCAATAGGGAACTCCCATGCGTTTAATTAAGCCTCACCTGTTCTGTGCTGACTCCATCTGGGCCATTTGTTGTTCAAATATGACAAGAGTCTGTGAACTCAATGGCTCCTCTGCCCCTGGGCTCCATAAGGCTACCTCTGCCTGAACCCCAGGCCTCAGACAAACATCTCCAATGAGCCAAAAATGAAGCAGACCTTGGCTAACACATCTCCCATATTTGTTGTCCTCCCTGGTTTTCATCTCCATCAGTCGCACTTATTTCTTTATCATCTCTACACCCTGAAACAAAGCTTTTACAATGTTCAGGCTCCCATTGTTTTGACTTCTCTCACTTAACATGAAACAGAATAATGTAACCATATAATGCTCCTAACTTGGAGAATATTTAAAAAAAAAAAAAAGGACTGACTGTTCTATTAGAAATGACACATATACCTTTCTATACCTTTCTCTGAAACACCTCTCCAGCCCACATAGTAAGATGTCCTTGGAGAACATCAAAGATCTCCAGCTGGAAGAAAAACGCCTACAACAGGAAACCAAAGAAGTGAATGGAATCCTCATGACCAAGATGATAAGTGATAATTGGGAAAAAATCTGGAATTTCCAAGCAAAACCTGATGATCTCCTCATTGCAACCTATGCAAAGGCAGGTAGGTATGAGGAAATGGCAGTGAAGCCAGATTTAGCAGAACACTGACACCTGAAGTGAGCCTCCTAATTTAAAATATGTAGGGTTGATCACTGAAATCAATACAGGAACAACATTTATCGGGTGTCGGGCAGATGGGAGCGGGGAGGTGGGGCTGGGTATATACGTACAGCACCATCTGGGAGAAGGACACGCTTGAAGCTCTTGACTGGGGTGGGTAGCAAGGGCAATATACATAACCTAAACATTTGCACCCCCATAATATGCTGAAACAAAAAAAAAAAGAAAAGAAAAAACATACACAGGGTTTCACCAGGGGTGGCCCCTGGGAAAAATGAAAACTGGCCTTGCCCCTGTGCTCCAATCCCCTGGGATCCAAGATCCTCCGTTTATTGGGGTTCCTAATAGCGAAAGCGGTGGACAGAATTTCAAGTCCTCAAAGGACTGAATTAATTACAAAGTGAATTAAGAGCACAGAATCTGACAAACAGCACAGAAGTTCTTACAGTAAATTTTGCCATTCGGGCTAGTCTCTGTTCTCACTCACTAAGCTCTCCTGGAATTAACCACAGTCCTTGCCTCGAAGAAGCTCCTCCTAGTGGAGGAGGCAGACGTGGAACTGAGCACTTTCACCTCAATTTAAAAAGGACTGGTACCGTTGGGTCCAAAACCTAAGTGAGTATGCAGGTAAGGATCTGAGAAAAGGGAGGTGACATTTACCAAAACTTCATAAAATGGTGAGTTTGTGGGAAAAGCAAGGGTTGGAAAGGGCAAAGGTGTCCCAGGCTTGTGCAGGATGGAGGAATAGGGAACAAACGTCCCCATCAGGGAAGACTGTGTTAATGACTGATAATCCCCCCCACATTATCTGTATTTATAGTTCCAGGCACTCTTCCCTCTTCATTTCAAAGGCTCACCTGAGCCTTCCTGACCCCTTCTCAGTGTCAGCCTTCGCTTTCTGAACTCCTATGGCACTTTGCACACCTCTACAGCCCTTCCTTTAAACTATTAATATCTTTCAGTTGTCTGGGCATATGTCTCATGTATCAATTACTATTAGGTGTGGCTGCAAGCCACAGAGACCCCAAAACTAGTAAAAAGGAAAATGGATATTTGGTAGACAATTAACTCTCTCCACCACAGTCCAGCTTTTTGCCTACCCACATGTCTGTTTACACTCCTCTTCCGTGTCAGTTAGGATTCAATTTAGCTACAAGTGTTCGAAATTCCAAAATAACACAAAAGAAACAGCAGTCTGAAGGTTTGTAGCCCATGGCTGAAACGGTGGCTTCATTGGTTATCAGCAACCCTGGCTCCTTCTAACTTTCTGCACCACCACCTTCAGGTGTGGCTTTGGATAATATGATCCAATATGACTGCTAACATCACAGGCACATTCCAAACATTGGCAAGTTTTGGTTTTTTATTTGTTTGGTTTTTTTTTTTGAGACAGGGTCTGTCTCTGTTGCCTGGGCTAGCATGCAGTGGCATGATCACAGCTCACTGCAACCTCAAACTCCTAGGCTCAAGTGATCCTCCTGCCCCAGCCACCCAATTAGCTGGGAATAAAGGTACACATCACCACAATGGGCTAATTTTTCTATTTTTTGTAGAGACAGGGTCTCTCTATGTTGCTTAGGCTGGTCTCAAAGTCCCAGCCTCAAGTGATCCTCCTACCTCAACCTCCCGAAATGCTAGGATTGCAGGTGTGGGTCACCACGCCCAGCTAATTCACGAGTGGATCAAGAAAATGTGGTATATATATATATATATATATATATATATATATATATACCATGGAGTATTACTCAGTCATAAAAAGCGTTGAAATAATGTCTTTTGCAGCAATGTGGATGGAACTGGAGAGCATCATCCTAAGCTAAGTATCTCAGGAATGAACAAATACCACACGAACTCTCTAATAATCGGGAGCTAAACAGTGAGCATACACAGGCACAATGAGATGTAAAGGTCATTGGAATCCAAGAAAAGGGTAGGGTGGGATGGAGTGTGGGGTAAAAACTTACTTATTGGGTTCAGTGAACACTATGCTGTTGATGGGCAAACTAAGAACCCCGACTTAAGCATTATACAATGTATCCATGTAACAAAAACATTTGTACCCCCTTAATATCTTGAAATTAAAAGAATAAATGAATAAATGAAATTATTGCAGTGAGAAGACTATATATACATATATATATGTATATATATACATAAAGTATCTCAACATCAGCAAGGAAGTAGAAAGAAAGAAATAAGGTCATGTTCCCTCCCTTTAAAAAGTTCCCAGAATTTAGTGACGTGGCCACATTTAGCTGCAAGAAACACTGGAAAATGTAGGCTTTGAGCAAAGAGTCTGCATGCCCAGCTAAAAATTGAGAATCTATTAATTTGAAAGAGAAGGAATGGACAGTAGCTATACAAGAAGCAGTCTCTGTCACATCTTATCTCTCCTGCCAAAATTGTAAGCTTGTTAGAGCAGGTACAATGGCTAATTCATCTTTATATCTCTCTACTTTCAACTGATTCAATATTCATTCAATCAAGCTACATTAGGTGCAAAGCCCTGTGCTAGGTACTGGGAATAAACAGAACAAAAGGATGAGTTTCTACCTCTGTTGAGCTCTTGGTCTTGCAAGAAAGCAGGTATGTAAGCAGACCATCACAAGAAGCACACAGGGCCACTGAAGTTCAGAGGAGCGTCCCTGCCCATATTGGCTGGCACATAGAAATCATACCCATCCTCATTGGCACACAGAAGCCTTGCCCACTCTGGGTGTCTGGCATAGCCCTGCCCACCCTGGGTGGCAAGCAGAAGTCCCACCCACCCTAGGTGTCAGGCAGAAGCCCCACCCATGCTGGGTAGCAGACAGAGGAGTTGACAAGTGAGCTGATTCTGCTCAACAGCTAGCAAATGTGAATTTAACTGGATGCATGAATAATCAAGGAAATAGAATTAAACTGTGCCATGAGTGGCTGGAATAGAGAATAACTTATACTTCTAGGCACAACCTGGACACAGGAGATTGTGGACATGATCCAAAATGATGGGGATTTGCAGAAGTGCCAGCGGGCCAACACCTTTGACCGGCATCCTTTCATCGAGTGGGCTCTGCCCCCACCCCTCAAATCAGGTAAGTTTGTAACCACTGCACCGGGTCAGTTTTCACCTGCAGGGAAAAATCATTTCTACAATCTGCCTTTTAGAAATTAGTTCTAGGTAGAACTGGGATGGAGTTTCAAGGGATTTTAGTTCAAAACTTAGGTTAAAAAAAAAGACTCCCAAATTCCTTTCCTAAAATGTATGATTTGGCAGCAGCAGACAGCACCTTCCCTACTGCTGCTAGAGGGTTTGTGATGTATAACACAGTGAAAGAGGACACCACATCCAGTGATTAAAAGCCACATTCCTGTGTTATTGTGCTACCAGCTCATGTAGTGCTGTTTTCAATTATATTTTATCTATATAACCTGTCTACCAAAGAACTAAGCTAAATTAGGATAGCTTAGTTATCCTAATTAGTTAAGGGATAACTACACTATCCCTACCAACAAATGAATATGCGGCTTCTCACCAAATATGTTTAGAAATGCATGACATAACACCCTTGAAGAGTCTGTAATCAAATTGAAAATAAAGGGCATGTTTTAATAAAGCAAATAGTAACAAATAGTAGCTTTTGCAATGGGACACAACCCTGTGGTGAGACTGCATAGTCTTTAAAATCAAACAGGCCAGCTTTAAATGCAGGTTAGAATTCTCATCTGGGTGAACTTGAGGAAGTTATTAAGCTTAAACTTAATATTTAATAAGTTGTTATTAACTTAAACTTAAAACTTAATATTTCTTCATTTGTAAAATAACAATATCTAATATATATAGAAAACCTATTATTGATTGAACTGATTATTTCAGCAACATTTTTTGAAAAGTTTATCTTTTGGCACATTGAATTGCCTTGGCCCTTTTGCCAAAATCAATTAACCATGTATGTGTGGGTATAATTCTAGATTTTCTATTCTGTTTGTTTCCATTATGCATCTATCTTTATGCCATTCTGATTACTGTAGTTTTGAAATTAGGTAGTATCGTATATAGTGTAAGTCCTCCCAACTTTTTCTTATTTTTGCTTTAGCTATTCTAGGATCTTTATATTTCTATATAAATTCTACAATCAAGTCATCAGTTTCTACCAAAACAAACAAGCAAACAAACAAAAACCTGCTTGTATGAGATTGCATTTAATCTATAGATCTATTTAAGAATAATTAAACCCTGACAAAATTAAGTTTTCTAGTGTATGAAAGTGGTTTATCTCTCCAATTATTTAGACCTTTTGAAATTTCCCTCAGCAATGCTTTGTAGCTTTCGTATTAAGTCTGGCATATCTTTAGTTAAATTTAATCCTAAGTATTTTTTATTTTATGGTATTTTCCTATTTTAACTTTTAATTATCTGTTGCTAATATACTGAAATATAATTGACTTTTGTCTTTGACTATGTATCCTACAACTAAGTTATTATTAATAGTTCTAGTAGATTTTTCTGTACATTCTACTGGATTTTTTACATAGACAATCATGTCTTCTATAAATAACAAAAATTTTACTTATTTTTTGCCTTGTCTTGATGCCTATTATCTTTTTCTTGCCTTATTGCACTGTCTAGAACCTCTAGTGCAATGCTGAATAGAAAACATCCTTGCTCGTTCCTGATTTCAGTGGAAAAGCATGTAGTCTTTCACCATTAAGTATGATGCTAGCTGTATGACTTTTTAGATGCCCTTTACAGAATGAAAAGTTACCTTCTATTCCTTGTTTTCTCAGAGTTTTTAATCATAAATCAGTGCTGGATTTAGTCAAATGCTTTTTAAGTTGGGAATTTAATTCACTTATTTTTATTCATTATTTGTTTAGGGCTATAAATTTTTGTATGATCGCTGTGTTAAATGTATTTGTTTTCAATACATAGTGTTTTCATTACATGTCATTTTAACCACATCTTTTAGAATTTTTATAATTTTATACAAGAAATGTTTAGTAGATGTTCTTAATTTCCAGATGGAAGTGCTTTTTAAATTTTGGCTTTGTGTTTTATTTCTAGTTTTATTGCCATTGTGATAAGAGATATTGTTTGTAAAATTCCAACTTTATGAAAGCTACTGATGTTTTATTTGTTCCTTAATATATGATCATTTTTTGAAAATTTTCTAGGTGCACTTAAGAAGTAGGTATATTCTCTATTACCCAAAAGATCTAATATATTAGTTATGTTGCTTAAATTTTATATATCCTTCTCTTTTTTTGTCCACTTGACCTGTTCTGCACTGAAAGTAAAAGTATCCTATTGTTAATGTGTTTCTATTTCTCTTTGCATCTGCCATGGGTTCTTTAAAAACAGGTGTTTTTTTTAGTAATACATCATATATATGGGGTATGTATGAGTATTTGTTACATGCATAGAATGTATAATAATCAAGTCAGAGTATTTGGGGTATATATCACCTTGAGTATTTATCATTTCTATGTGTTGGGAATATTTCAAGTCTTCTCTTCTAGCTACTTTGAAATATACAATACATTGTTGTTAACTATAGTCACCCTACTCTACATTGAACATTAGAACTTACATCTTCTATCTAACCATATGTTTTGCCCATTAACCAACCTCTCTTCATTCCCCCTCCCACCTACATACCCTTCCAAGCCTCTGGTATTTATCATTCTATTCTTTACGTTTATGAGATCAACTTTTTAGCTCCATATATGAGTGAGAACATGGAATATTTTTCTTTTTGTGCCTGGCTTATTTCACTTAACATAACGGCCTCCAGTTCCATCTATGTTGCTGCAAATAACATGATTTCATTCTTTTTATGGCTGAATAGTATTCCATTGTGTATATATACCACATTTTCTTTATTTGTCCATTGATGGGCACTTAGGTTAATTCCATATCTTGGCTATTGTGAATAGTGCTGTGACAAACATGGAAGTGCAGGTATCCCTTTGCTATACTGACTTTTTTTTCCTTTGGATAAGTATTCAGTAATGGGATTGCTGAAACATACGGCAGTTCTATTATTAGTTCTTTGAGAAATCTCCATACTGTTTTCCACAGTGGCTGAATTAATTTACATTCCCATCAACAGTGTTTAAGATTCCCTCTTCTCTTCATCTATACCAGCATCTGTTATTTTTTATCTTTTTAGTAATAGCCATTCTGACTGAGACAGAATGATATCTCATTGTGGGTTTAATTTGCATTTCTCTGATGATTAGTGATATTGAACATTTTTTCATGTACCTGTTGGCCATTTGTATGTCTTCTTCTGCAAAATATTTATTCATATATTTTTGCCCACTTTTTAATGGGATTATTTATTTTTTTACTGTTGAATTATTTGAGTTCCTTACATATTCTTGATATTATCCCCTTGTCAAATGAATAGTTTGCAAATATTTTATCCCATTACACAGGTTGTCTCATTATTCTGTTGATTGTTTCCTTCACTATGAAGGTTTTTAGTTTAATGTAGTCCCATTTGTCTATTTTTGTTTTTGTTTTCTGTGTGTTAGAGGTGTTAGCCATAAAATCGTTTCCTAGACTAATGTTCTGAAGTGTTTTCCCTGTGTTTTATTCAGGAGTTTTATAGTTTCAGGTCTTAGGTTTATGTCTCTAATCCATCTTTAGGTTATTTTTGTATATGGTGAAAGACAGGGCTATGGCTTCATTCTTCTACATATGAATATCCAATTTTCCCAGCACCATTTATTGAAGAGGGTGTCCTTTCCATAATGTACATTCTTGGTGCCTTTGTTGAAAATCAGCTTACTATAAATACATGGACTTATTTCTGTATTTTCTATTCTCTTCTATTGGTCTATGTGTCTGTTTTATACAAATATTATGCTGTTTGATTACTATAGCCTTATAATATATTTTGAAGGTAGGTAGTGTGATGTCTCTAGTTTTGTTCTTTCTCCTCGGGATTGCTTTTGCTATTCGGGCTCCTTTTTGGTTCCATACACATTTTAGGCTTGTTTTTTATAATTTTGTGAAAAAAAGACATTAGTATTTTGATAGGGATTACACTGAATCTGTAGATTGCTGTGGGAAGTATCGTCATTTTAACAATATAATTTCTTCTAATCCATGAGCATGAGATGTCTTACCATTTGTTTGTGTCCTCTTCAATTTCTCTCATCATTGTTTTGGATTTTTCCTTGCACAGATCTTTTATCTCCTTGGCTAAGTTTATTCCTAAGTATTCTATTTTCATTTGTAGCTTTTATAAATTGGATTGTCTTCTTGATTTCTCAGCTAGTTCACTATGAGTTTATAGAAATGCTACTGATTTTTTTTGCATGTTGATTTTGTATTCTACAACTTTACTGAATTTATTTCTCAGTTTTAAGAGTTTATTGGTGGAGTCTTTAGGTTTCTCTAGATATAAGATCATATAATTAGCAAAGAGGAGTGGTGAAAGTGGGTATCCTTGTCTTGTTCCAGTTCTTAGAGGAAAAGCTTTCAGCTTTTTCCCATTTAGTCAGATGTTAGCTGTGGGTTTGTCATATATGGTCTGTATTATATTGAGGTGTGTTCCTTCTATGCCTCGTTTGTTGAGGGTTATTATCATGTAGGTGCTGGATTTTATTGAATGCTTTTTCTGCATCTACTAAGATGATCATATGGTCTTTGTTTAACTTCTGTTTATGTGGTGAATCATATTTATTGATTTGTATGTATTGAACCATCCTTGAATCCCTGAAATCAAATCCCCTTAATCATGGTGAATTATCTTTTTGATGTGCTTTTGAAATCATTTTGCTACTTTCTCGGGGGGATTTTTGCATAAGGTACATTGTTTCTTTTTTGTTATTTACTTTCCTGGCTTTGGTTTCAAGGTGATACTGGCTTTGTAGAATGAGTTAGGGAGGATTCCCTCCTTCTCAATGTTATGGACCAGGGTCAGTAGAATAGAAGCCATTTCTTCTTTGTAGGTCTGGTAAAATTTGGCTGTAAATATGAATGAAAAATTAACTTAAGGTATAAATAACATAAGAAAAGATATAACAGAGCTTAAAGAAATGAAAGAGTTATTTGGAGGATTTCAAAATACAAGAGAAAGGTTTCTCAAAATTCTAGGCCAAGCAAATGAAAGAATTTCAGTACTTGATGACAAGGCTTTTGAATTAACCTGGTGAGTAAAAAATGTACAAAAAAAGAATAAAGAAGAATGAGCAATCACTTTGAGAAATATGTGACTAGGCACAATGAGCTCATATAAGAATCATAGGTATCCCTGAATGAGGAGAAGAAAAAGCAAAATGCATGTAAAATCTATTTGAGGGAATAATTGAGAAAAACCTCCCTGATAATGCTAGAGATTTAGATATCCAGATTCAAGATGGTCATTGAACACCTGGAAGGTTCATAGCAAATAAGACATCATCAGGCATATAGTCATCAGTCTGGCCAAAATCCAAGTGAATCAGAAAATCCTACAATCTTCAAGACAAAAGCAACAAGTTACTTAGAAAGGAAAACCCATCAGAGTAACATCAGACTTCTCAACAGAGACCTTACAATCTAGAAGGGATTGGGGTCCCATATTTAGTCTTCTTATACAGAACAATTACCAGCCAAGAATTCTGAATCCTGCAAAAGTATGTTTCACAAATTAAGGAGAAATAAATTCTTCCCAGGTGAGCAAACAACACCAAGGGAATTTGTCACCACCAGACCTGCCCTACCGAAAATGCTTAAAAGTCCTCTATACATGGAACAGAACAATTGATACCAACTAGTGTAAAAACACCCAAAAGTTAAAGCTCATAGTTCTTATAAAACAGTAACACAAGGAAGAAAATAAAGCAACTGTGTATTGTTCAACAGGATGGACAGAGCAGTATCTGACATATCAATACTATCATTTAATGTAAATGGTCTTAATGCTCCACTTAAAAGACATAGACTGGCTAAATGGATGAAAAAACATAATCAAAATACATGCTATCTCCAGGAAACCCATCTAACTCTTAAGGATTCTCATAGACTTAAGGTAAAGGGATGGAAAAAATATACATACAAATGAAAACCAAAAGCAAGCAGGAGTAGCTATTCTCATATCAAATAAAATAGACTCTAAATCAATAATGATAAAAAAAATACAAAGATGGTCATTATATCATGATAAGGGGAGCAATTCAGCAAGAAGATATAATGATCTTAAATATATATGGACCTACCAATGGAGCTCCTAGATTCATAAAACAAATTCTACTGGATCTAAGCAGGGAAATAAACAGCAGTATCATAACTGTGAAGGACTTCAACATTCCACTTACAGAACTAGACAGATCATCAAGGCAAAACATCAACAAAGAAACGCCAGGCTTAAATAGGACAGAAGAACAAATGAACCTACCAAATATTTACAAAACATTCTACCCAAAAACTGCAGAATATACATTCCGTTCATCAGTACATGGAATGTTTTCCAAAATAGATTATATGTTAAGCCACAAAACAAGTCTCAGCAAATTTAGAAAAATCATAATTATACCACGTATCTTCTTAGAACACAGTATAATAAAACTAGAAATCAATTACAAGATGAACTCTCCAAACTACACAAAGTCAAGGAAATTCAACACACTGCTGCTAAACAATCCCTGGGTCAATGACACAATTAAGATAAAAATCAAAAGATTTTTCAAGCTGTACAACAAGGACGATACCAGCTTCCAAAATCTATGAGTTATAGTGAAAGCAGTGCTAAGGGGGGACTTCCTCATCTTAAAGCTTTACATCAAGAAGAGAGAAAGATCACAAACAACTTAATGTCACACTGCAAGGAACTTGAAAAAGAACAAACCAAACCAAACGAAAGGTGGCAGAAGAAAAGAAATTAACAAATCTCATAGCCAAACTAAACAAAATGGAAACAAAACAATAAAAAAGTACAAAGAATCAATGAACAAAAAGTTGGTTCTTTGAAAATACAAAATTGATAGACCACTAACTACATTAACAAGAAATAAAAGAGAAAGGATTCAAATAAATTCAATTAGAAATGAAAAAGAAGACATTACAACCAATACCACAGAAATGAAAAATATTATCTTTGACTACAATGAAAACCTCTATACATGCAAACTCAAAAACCTAGAGGAAATGGATAAATTTTTGGAAACAAACACCTCCCAAACTTAAATCAGGAAGAAACAGAAATCCTGAACAGACCAATAATGAGTAGCAAAATTGAAACAGTAATAAAAATTGCCTTTCTTAAATTTTTACACAAATCTATTTTCCCTTGCCTATCTTATAATTTAATCTGCATTTCCTATGTCATTTTGTATTTTTTCTTGTATTTCTTTCTTTAGTTCAATTAAATTCATTTCTTTATTCATTTAGTCCATGTCTATTCTTAGTTTTTATATCTGATTTAGGATTATTTTTTCCTATTCCTAGAATATTTAATTTAAAGTATTGTGTTACAGTTACCGGTGGGCGGGGGAGAAGGAAGACTGAACATGCTCTATTTTCTTTCATTTCTGCAGGATCTCTAATTTTCTCTATCTCAATTTCTTCTTTGTTTTCACTGTTGTGTCTCCAAAGAGAACTACCCCTTTTCTATACATCTGATTCCCTGTGTGAAGCTGTGTTCTCCAAGGCTGTCACTCCTGCCTTACTTGCAAGACTGTTCCCTGAGCTTGATGCAGTGCTTGATCAAAGCCAGCGTACATTCAGTATTTTAGCATTTAGCATTGAGCTTTCTGTTTCCAGAAATGATTTTGTCTTGCTTTATCTAGATTTCCTTGCCTCTCTACAGTTTTTCACAAAGCTTCCTCTCTATGACTCTCCACACCCACATACTGACTGATTACTAATCCTGGTTCTTACATTAATTAACTTGGAAAAACAACTTGATCACTATAAGGCTCAGTTTTCCATCTAAATATATATCTCACGCTGGTGCATGACTGGTGGCTGTTGTGATTCTTGGCCTTGATGGTAAAAGTTGAAAGAAAAGCTGAAGCTCTTTAGACAGAGTTGCTAGGGCTATAGAACTGGTTCAGTAACCTCCTTCCCTTCAAAGGGATATCCGCTCTTCTACTCCTTATTGCAATAATAGAAAAACCCAAAGGACAAAATAGTCAATGGTTTTTGGGGTAATAGTTCTCACCAACCTCAAACCTTTCAAAGCATATTTAGTTACCTACAAAAGCACACACCAATACCCAACAAGTAAAGGGGAGTAATGTTGCCTCCATAGTATGCAATATCTCATTAGTGCTTCCCTATACCAGAATGAACAGTAAAGTCATGAGGAGGAAAATAGAGACATGAAAACTGTTATTTTAGGCAAAGGCCAATTGTTTGGTCAATCTGATTCCAGATGATTGACACAGCAATAATATTGAATACATATATCTGACAGAAAATGTTTGGCTGAATGGTGTGGCCTTATTTTCCAGGTCTGGATCTGGCTAACAACATGCCTTCTCCTAGAACTTTGAAGACTCATCTGCCTGTTCAGATGCTACCACCCTCCTTCTGGAAAGAAAATTCAAAGGTAAGAACAACTCTTACCTTTGTCAACTCTTCAAATCCAGTTTTGATCATTATGGCCAAATGTCTCTATCTAAGTAGAAACAATCAAAGGTATTAGAAGATAAATGACCAGTGCACCTATAGGGCACATGGTGGCATTACACCACATTCCCACACACTCTGTTCTTCAAAATATTATTTCTGGGTACCCACTGGTAAGTTTTCAGACAAAACATTCTGATTTTATACCAACTAAGCCACATTCAGAGAGGGTGATCAATGATACAAAGCAGGTAGTTCCTAAGGAAGGCTGGTATCTTAGTTTGGGTCCTCTGAAAAGCACTTGTCAAAGCAGAGTTAGATGTGAAAGAGACCTATCTGGGGGAAGATCTGTGAGGGGAAAAATGGAGCAAGACAAAGGAGTATGGAGAGCCATAAGACTATGATGCACTTTCTGAACCCTGTGAAAGAGAGGCAAGGAAGGAGGGCTGGAGACTCAGACTGCAGTGTAGCCCTGAGCAAGGTTCAGCCCTCTAAGTAACATAAACATCTCAATTGCAGCACTTCCCTTTATCCATCTAGACTTGTGAATTATTTGAGTAGGAAATGACTTCAGAGAGATTAGTCTAAACTTTTCATGTTATTCATGTGGAAGGCTGAATAATGTTCACCCAAAGATAATCTGCATCCTAATCACCAGAAGCTGGGATTGTTACCATACATTGCAAAATGGACTTTGTAGATGTGACTAAGTCAAGGATCTTGAGATGGGAAGATTATCCTGGATCATCTGAGCCTTAAATATCATCATAAGTGTCTTTGTAAGAGAGAAGCAAGCAGATCAAAGAAGGGAGTAGATGTGACCATTGAAGCCAGAGGTTGGAATTATTCAAAGAAAGGGTCAAGAGCCACAGAATGTAGGTGGCCTCCATATGCTAAAACAGGAAAATGAATTCTGTGCTGTAGCCAACAGAAAGAGCTTGCCCTGCTGACATGTTGACTTCAGCCCTGTGAAACCTGACCTCCACAGCTGTGAGAAAATGAGTCTGTGTTGTTTAAAGCCATTACATTTGTGGTCATTTTTTACAGCAGCAATGGGAAACCAATACAGATGGACCAATAGACTCTCAGAAATTTTTTTGACATTGGATTCCACACTGAAAGTATATTTGAATATGCTCCCTGTCTAGGTCAGGACTTGCCCTGTTTGCAATTCCTCAAGCCTTGAAGGCAATAACCAACATAAGCATTAAGAAATATTTAATGTTACACAAAATATATTTACATAATAAAACTTTGCAGTCGTATAATTTTTTGTGTCCCTAAATGTTTTCATGAATATTGGATAGAAATCCAGCAGCAAGAAAGGGAGCAGAGAAACAGAGTCATGCTTGGACTGTGTTTATCTGAGAGAGCAAGGAGGGAACACAGTTGGGAATGCAAGAGCCTGGGGCAATTTGCTAAGATGAAATTGGACTGGGTGATTGGTTGTGTTGGACATAAACATAAGTTCTGTTGAGTAAGTGAGACACAGGGCACAGACACCTGACAAACCACTGCTGTGCTCTCCCTCCCCAGCTCTGCAGAGAAAGCAGACAGCAGCTGGGATGGGAACCAAGGTGGTGAGGGAAGCAAGGGACAGCAGGACAAGAAGCCAGGAGGTCAGCTCTCCCCCACCAGACCACACCACTGCCCTTCCTATGGGAATACATCATCACCAACAGCTCCAAAGAGGGGCTAGGCACTGCCATCAGGGCTCTGTCAACCTTATCGACAATGGAAAATTGGGATTGAGCATTCATCTGTAAAGCTAGGATTTATCTCGCAGAAATTAGAATGGATGGCTAACTGCTTTAGCTCCTCCCATCCTAAACCCTTCCATCCTATTCCTTTCTTAGTGAAAGCAGGGGGGAGGGCCTCCTTTACGCACTGAAAAATGCCATGTGCTTTGGTCTGAGCGTGTCCCCCCAAAGTTTATAAGTTAAATTTATATATACTAACCCCAAGGTGATAGTATTAGGAACTAGGGCCTTGGGGAGCTGATAAGGTCACAGGGGTGGAGCTCTCATCAATGGGATTAGTACCCTTATAAAACATGGCTATCTATGAGGAAGCAGACCCTCACCAGCCACAGAATCTTCCAGCACCTTTGTCTGGGACTCTCCAACCTCTAGAACTGTGAGAAATAAATTTCTGTTGTTTATAAGCCCCCCAGTCTATGGTATTTTGTTATAACAGCCTAAATGGATTAAGACACCATGGGTAGCCACCTTAACCTCCAGAAATATTATACTTAGGGTGAATGTAGTATGTATCATGCAAACCAGGACACTTTTATGTGAGAAAAGGGGTGAAATGCTCTTAATAATCATGCTAAGACCCCAGCTGTAAATTGGAACTGTGCCTGGACAAACTGGAAGAGATGGTAACCTTAATCACAGAAAATGCATGATGTTCAATTACTCACATGGGATAGTACAAGATTCTACAAACAGGCTTGCTAAGATCATAGTCCTCATCACTGAATAATATTTTTCTGACTTGCTTTCTCTCTGCCTCTCACTCTGCTTGCTGGCTGATTCTAGATTATCTATGTGGCTAGAAATGCCAAGGATTGCCTAGTGTCCTACTACCATTTCTCAAGAATGAATAAAATGTTGCCTGACCCTGGTACGTGGGAGGAATATGTTGAGACATTCAAAGCTGGAAAAGGTAAGTGAAAGAAAACTGTGGGTTTGTATTTCCTTATTCATTCATCTGCAACATCAGAAAGGAAGATGATTTTCACTGAATGGTTGTATTTATAAATGTCTTATAAGGAAGTAGATGGTACACTCAAAGTGGGTCACCTAGGGAGAGTTTAACAAAGAGACTATTTACAAAGATATGGGAAGAGTTTAAGGAAACCAACAAAGGCTGGTGCAATTTTCTGGGGAAAGTACCAGCAGGGAGACTTTGCTCCACAGAGGCAGGAGAGGACTCCTTGACAGGAGCTGAGGACTTTGGTCAGGGGAGCAGTAAGTCACAGTGAGCCAATAGGAAAGGCATCAGGAAAATAAATACAAAGTCCTCCTTCTCCTTCTGCCTCTATAAGCCTTCCAATACTTCTTGCTGGCAAAGTCCAGCTATAAGCCTGAGGGCAAAGGAGCCCACTGACACAGTCCATCCAAGTCAGCTCACTGGGCACTGAGCAGGGGGAAGTGGATGGAGGGTGGATATGGCAGGGCCATCAGAAGATACCCAGAGCACCTCACTTCTTCCCATTTACCATCACAGGGAATGAAGGTGCCAAAATATCTGGTAATTATAGATTTTTCAGAGTAAAAGGCTTCTTTTCAAAATCAGCCAGTTAAGAAACATAGATCTCTGCATTAAGCAATAATGCAAGAAAATTAAAGATGTTGAATCCCTGGCCACAAGACAATCACTCATGGAGTAATAAGTTCAAGGGTGGAAGTATAAACCAAGAAATCCAGGATATTTTTTATCATCTCCCTAAATTTTCTTTTAAAAATCACCATCTTCTGCAAATAAGAATTCTGCCCAGGGTCTTTGTCTTCTGGTTGCAATTATTAAATGTCCTCTTTTCTTTAAGACATCCATGCTCATTTTATAAGTTTCAAGTTGACATTGACATCCCACGTCTCTCCTTCTCCTCAGTGCTGTGGGGTTCCTGGTATGACCACGTAAAGGGATGGTGGGATGCCAAAGACCAGCACCGCATTCTCTACCTATTCTATGAGGACATGAAGGAGGTGAGGGCCCTGTTGTCTCCATGAGATCCTCCCATATCCTCAGATGCAACAAACCCCAGTTAGAAAACTGGGGCATGGGCTTGCCCACAGAAGAACCCTTCCCATCTCTCTTTCCATCTCAGTTTCACCCTCAGAAGCTCTGACTACTTTTTTGGTCTTCTCAATTTTCTTTGCTTCAGTTCAGTTTCCAGAACACCCCTCTTCCTCAGGAAATAGCATATACTGTATAGTCAAACCAACCTGTCATATCCTGACAGTTGTGAGCCATATTTCTTTACCTACAAAATGGTATTATGTCTAGCTCATGAGATTATTGTAAAGATTTACACAATCATATTTGAATAGTGTAAATTTAGATTCAAGAAATTTAGATTTTCTCCCTCCTCTATACCTCAAATCCACATCACAAACCAAAGTCTAGTTCATATAAACATTGGTCTGTTTAGTCCCATATATTAGGAGAGTGGACTGATTTCTGCATTTCATGTCATTATGTATGAGTGGCATCACAAATCCACTCTCATAACCCAGTGGATTATTGTCCTATAATTACAAAACTGCCTCCTACGCCAATGCTAAGAAATTTAATCAAAAGCTATGGCTTCTTCTCTTTCTGCATCTCTTTGATAAGAAAGAACCAAGAAACAAGGATTCACATTTCTGGGTCAACTTGAGGTTTCCTTTATTTATCCTTTAGCGCCCTTCTGTTAAACTCAGACTCTTTTTTGCCGTCTTTTGTATGATGGCAAATACTAGAGCTAGTCACACTGTGCTTCATCACCAACATTGTTCCTCCTTGACACAGCCTTCCCTGACTTACCCAGGGGATATAACTGCTCCTTCCCACCAGATCTTCTGGCACCAGATCTCCTGGCACCCTCTCTGTATGTGCTTCCTCAGGCAGGAGTTGTTCGTGTTTATGTTTCATACTCTTCCTGCAGGGGAAGCCTCTTGAGGGCAGGGACAGCCCTCATCTTTATGTTGCTGTAGCATTTGGGACAGTACAATGCCTTGCACTAGCAGTCACTTGAGAAATATTTGTAGAATATATTTGAATTGATCCCTTAACTGATTCCTCTCAAACACTGTTTGTCCCAACAGAACATCTTCCTAACGGAAGACCCAAAATGATTTGTTTGGTGTGACTGTTCCACATACAGGACCCAAAGCGGGAAATTGAGAAGATACTGAAGTTCTTGGAGAAAGACATACCTGAGGAAGTTCTGAATAAAATTATATATCACACCTCCTTTGATATAATGAAGCAAAACCCAATGGCCAACTATACCACTTTGCCCACCAGCATCATGGACCACTCCATCTCCCCTTTTATGAGGAAAGGTAGATGAGATTTATATTTTAAGATGCCAAATGTGATTCTGTGGTCCCCATGGCCTGCTTAGGTTTCCCAGGAATGTTTCGTGCTCTGTTATTCATTCTTGCCAGCAACACCACTGTACAATTTTTAAGAGGCAAACTTCCTGTTTCTCCCCATTCTCCCCATTAGGACTCCTCATTGTTGGGGTCCTAAGAGTATATATTTACTTCTCCCTATACTTCTGCAGCAATCACTGAGCTTTTGCCTTGTTTCAGGGATGCCTGGGGACTGGAAGAACTATTTTACTGTGGCCCAAAATGAAGAATTTGACAAGGACTACCAGAAGAAGATGGCAGGAAGTGCTCTGACCTTTCGCACACAGATCTGAGAGCAATTAGGGAGTCTGTTGTGGACTTTTGTACTAGATTTTAGCCATTTGAGCCTCCTGATCATGGACACTTAAACCAAAGACAACCTTCCTCCAATCCAGAGCTGTTCCACACTATCTGTGGATCATATGCCACTATGATAACACTTCATCAAAATATAATCAAATTCTGGGTAGAAAATTTTTAGTTAAGACACATGATCATTCATGTAGACATAGACCACATGATAATGTACTCACCTGTCCTAAGGCAAAAATAAAGGTAACTTAATTCCATCACCAGTTTATAATAGTCTGGCCTCCCAGAAGCAAAATTCATGAAAAGAAATAAATAAATAAGAGTATAACACAAGAGAAAGTGAACAAGAGAAACAAAGAGGATGAGAAGTAAGCACTAGGGAAAATGTGAAAGGGGAATTAGTTTTTATTCTTAACATTCAGGAATGAGACAGAGGATGGTCCAACTCTGTTGGACATTAGATCATGAGGTGTGGAAGATAACATGAAGAATGGAACCCGTTGAGCTGAGTCTGACTGAGGAGCTCCCAAGAACAAAGAGAAAGGCCACAGCCAGGCAACGGAGTGAGTGATGAGGAACCCAGGATGAACAAGAAACTCAGCCCACGTCTGCAGCCAAAACAATGCTGGAATGCACAGAAAGATTTTTTTCTTTCAGATGGACTTCTTAGAGAAATAAAGTATTAAATTAGCTCAAGGAAAAATAAAATAACCATTACCTTCTGCACTTTAAGAAAACCTTGAATCTATCTCTGGGAAAAATAATTTTTCATACTTCTTTATAAAAGGGATCCTAGCAAAATTGTCAGCATTGTCAGGTTGTTCAGCTATACATACAAGCATGTTCTGTTTCTTCTTTTTTAAAAAACCTGTATCAAGAAAGTATTTACCATCATTTATACAAAAATCAGTACTTTTTATTTTTAATGTCAGGAATGTACATTTTATAGGATGGGTGATATCTGTATCACTAAACCATACCATACAGAAAATTATCTACTCCACCCAGTAACAAAGTAAGCCCTTTTGCATTCTTTTATCTTTCCACTTTCTAAGATAAGCATGCAAATACTGATGCAAATATTTTAGTATAGTGTTTATGCAGAGTGCGGAGCTGCACTGAGGAAAGGCATGGTGAACTGAACCAGCGTGATCCAACAGCAAATAAATTTTTATCAGTGAACACCCACACCAAGTGTCTTAGGTTCACATTCCAGGAGCTACCTAAAACTTTAGATAGCGAATGCATAATAATTCCCTTTTTGACTACAATAGGGTCTGAGCATATAGGAGGTATGGATAAGAATATAGGCAATGAGTCTAGAGTTTACAAGTAGGCAAAACTTGCCTTTCTTCCTTTATAAACTGTAAAATTTTTGTACTTTAGTTGTAAAATGAATTCCATTCTTATATCCTTCATAAATTTCAGTCAGAAAATATTTCTGCACTTCTCTTTGCTATGTCTTTTTAAACACTACTTGAAGTACTATGAAGAAGAAATAATGTTTTAATTCCATTTTAAAATACGTTTGGTCCCATCCTATAAAATAAAGATGATGGAGAAGATGACCATTCATGTGTCCTAGATAATCTAATGTTCTCAATGGTCATGGATACATTCAAAAGAAATTTGTTCTAACCACATATTACATATACACACACAGAAGACTCCCAAATATATCACAGTCAAAGAAGATCAAATTGTAAATGTTCATGGGCAACTTACTTTGGAACCATTCACTTAGAAGAAGATAAAAAGCAGCAATGGGCCCCGGCATGGTGGCTCACACCTGTAATCCTAGCACTCTGGGAGGCTGAGATGGGAGGATCACTTGAGGCCAAGAGTTCAAGACCAGAATCTGTCTGTACAAAAAAAAATTTTTTAAATTAGTCAGGCATAGTGGAGGGCACTTGTAGTCCTAGCTACTCAGGAAGCTGAGGCAGGAGGATCGCTTGAGCCCAGAAGTTTGAGGTTGCTGTGAGCTATGATGATGCCACTGAACCCCAGCCCAGTCAACTGAGTGAGATTCTGTCTCAAAAAAAAAAAAAAAAAAAAACAGCAATGGGAAGTTAGAATGATTCTAGGATGTTTGAATGAGAATTAGAGAAATCAGAAAGTTCATATTATTCAACAATCTCACATTTTGGATGAGAAGACAAGAACCAGGGAGAGAGCAGTGGCTCCCACGGACAGGTCAATGTGGATACAGTTAAATCGGGATCCCCCAGCCCCTGACTAGTGCACCGTCCCCTACCCACTGTCAGAATCACATAGATACACGTGCCTCCTCTTGGGACTGCATCTTGCACTTATTTAACTCCTCTTAGCATGTAGAGCAATTTGAGTGTTCTATGAATCCTTTCCAATTATCCAACAAATTCCAAAACTTTTCTAACAATCTGCTTAGAAAAACAACAAAGCCTGGGTGGGCATCCACTTAGAAAGACAGCTCTTCCCTGATGGGTCTCTGGATCAGAGCATCTTTGTCACAGACATGTCTGTGAGCAGGAAGGAGCCATGGGCAAAAAGTGCCCCTCCCCCAAATTGAGGGAAGCCCAGCTCTGCCCTTCACCCCATCATGGGCCTCTTGAGCCTTTCTCTGTCTCCTAGGCATCCCATGGTTTCCCTCTCCATCCTGCCAAACCCCACTGCACCTCCCATGGGCCACCCTCTTCTGAGTGGACTGAGCTCCCTACTCAGCACCAAAGTCTCTGTCCCTGTGCCTCTGTCCCTGTTTTACCCCTAATAAACTAGTGTGGGTTTTACTATTAACAGACCTTTAAAATATCTATCCAAGCCAAATTTTAACCATACAAACTTGAATATCCTGAAGTATAGGGAATGTTAATAACAAATGACAGGAAGGTTAGGCATGGGAATAAAAATTCTTAAACCTTTTCAGGTATTGTTAAAATAATTACCCGGAAGGCCATTAGACTGAGGTGCGCCAGTGCCCTGGGCTCCTATGGAAGCAAACTGAAACCCAACCTGGCGTAAATAGTCTTAACAAAAATCAGAAACCACCAGCTGACCTCTAACTAGGGACTTTCCATGTCCCGCTGCACTTTAACCGATCAGATATTTCCTCTGCCCTGCCCTTGCCCGCTCACGCTATGTCTCTCCTCGTCTTCCTTTGGAGGATAAGCAAATCACTCTTGCTTGGAGCTGTTGGATTCATGAGTCCTTGTCTGCTCAAATAAATGCATTAAAATCTTAATATGCCAAACTTTACCTTTTAACAGTTCCTATTCTGTTTTTATCAGCTCTGTGGAATTAGAGTTTATATTAATGTTAGAGGAATCTGATGACCAGCCTTCCTCTCCAAAGAGGTTCAATCTAAGTGGAAGGTCCTCCTAGCCCTTCTGTATCATGGTGCCCTCTCTCCACTCACGGGTTGTTGGTCTAGGCTCACAGAGATTGGGCACCATGGCTCGTGGGCCAAATCCAGCCATTTGTTATGGCTGGGAGCTACAAATGAAGTGTTTTTATATTTTTTAACAATTATTATACACACAACAGCAATGACAAAGAAGGATATGTGACACACAAAGCCCAAAATGTTACTACCTGGTCTTTTACAGAAATTGTTGGCTGACCCCTGGTTTAGGAGAGAAGCCACCAGTCAGGTGTGCCCTGTGGGCAGAGCCCCTGAAGTCAGCCGTGTGCCTAAACCACCCTGCTCCATGGAGGGAGAACAAAGCGAGGAATGAAGGGAACAAAAATCATGCAAATTTTCAGCCAAATTAGGCTTTCCAAATGAATGCTGACAAACACCCCAAGCCCAGCTGTAACTAGAGCAGAGCATTCCCCGAGACCACCATGCAAGGCTGGCACAGATGTCACAGCCCCTCGAGTCCCCTCTTCCCTCACGCCCTGCCCCTGCCAGCCGCACCTTCACCAAATTCTACATCTTCAGCACGTCATAATGTCTTGCCTCTCACTTGGTTTAAGAATCCCTCCTTGGAAAAAAAAAAAAAAAGAATCCCTCCTTGGGAAGAAGAGGCAACGCTCCTCAGAGAGCTCTTCTCCTCAAGGAGGGCTCAGGCATGGTGGGGGGAAACTCCAGTGGGTCTAAGATAACCAGGGGTCCTCAGCTGTCTCTGATTTACAGGCCTCCCTCAAGGACTGAATCTTTGTTGGCAGTGTGGACTGGTTTCTGGCAAAGTCCTTGACCTCCTCAGTCTCTGGGCACCATAGGCTGGGAGGTGATACCTGCTGGCACCTGCCACCTCAGGGGGTGCATCAGGAAAGTGGATGCAACATGAGTACTGTCCCTCATTGGTGGTACCATGCCTCTCCCCCTACCCCACCATTTCCCTGATGATTAGAGACCTCGAGCATTTTTTTCTTTCTTTTTTTTTTTTTTTGGCCATTGGTCTGTCTTCTTTTGAAAAGTTTCTGTTCATGTCTTTTGTCTACTTTTTAATGGGACTATTTGATTAATAAAATGTGGTGTATGCATATCATGGAGTATTACTCATCCATAAAAAATGGTGAACTAGTATCTCTTGCATTAACCTGGATGGATCTGGAGCCCATTCTTCTAAGAGAAGTATCACAAGAATGGAAAAACAAACACCATATGTACTCAACATTAAACTAGAACTAATCAATCAACACTTAAGTACACATATGGAAATAACATTCATTGGAAACCAAGCAGGTGGTAGGGGGAGAAGGGGATGGGTAAATTCACACCTAATGGGTATGATGCACACTATCTGGGGGATGGGCACAAACTTTTATTCAAATGACACAAAAGCAACTTATGTAACTGAAATATTTGTGTCCCTATAAAATTCTGAAATAAAAACATAAAAAGAAAGAAAATAATTCCAGTGGTACTTAATTCAGTCACTGTGACTGGGATGTACATTCATTTTCTTACTTAATCCTTGTAATAACCCCGTCATTATGGATTGGATATCCATTTTACATGTGATGTGCCTCTCAGTGACTTCTGAATCCACACTTAAGCACAGTGGGAATTATGAAATTATTCTAGCATCTACTTTCAAGGGATGTAACCAAGTATACATACTTATGAATACTTATATAACCCATGGACCAGTACCCATGTAGGTAATGCACAATCTCAGAGCTGGAAATACTACCAAAAGTAGCATGGCACCTTTCCAAACAGACCTGGGTCAGGCTCTGTGATCTGGGGAAACTCACTTCCCCTCTTGTCTTGCTCCCCTGACTGCACCAAGAAAGGATGAAATGAACTGGAATTCAGATGTCCCTCTCTGGCATAAAACCTTCTGAAGTCTTCCCATTATACCTAGAATCATTCCCTAGTGCCTCACGTTGGGCTGTGTCACAAGAAGCCCCCACATGGTTCCAGCCATCCCCACCTCTTGGTCCACAAGTTTTTGTATAATCACCTGCCCCTCCAAGAGTGAATTGGATTTAGTAAATTGCTTCTAATCAGCAAGGCAAAAGCAATGAAATGACTATTTTTGTCTTTCATTACTTTTGGTGATTTGAAGACTGTTATCTGATATGAAAACTGCTACACCAGCTTTGTTTTAGTTTCCATTTGCATGGAATATTGTTTTCCAGCCCTTCCCTTTGAGTCTGAATGATTCCTTGTGGGTTACATGTGTTTCCTGGAGGCAGCAGAAACTTGGCTATATTTATTTATCCATTCAGCCAGTCTATGTTCCTTCAGTGCAGAGTTCAAGCCATTCACATTTATTGAAAGAATTGATAAGTGGGGTGGATTTCTGTTCATCCTGTTGAGTAGAACTTTGTTGCTTTGTTTTCTCTCTTGAGCCATTGTGGTATCTGGCCTTTGATCTTTAGCTTTGGGGTGATTTTACACTGGTGGGTGTCTATTGGGTATTTGTACTTTTCTAAGGCTCCCTATGAAGCCATAGTTGTGAAAGCA
>CAUYRT010045252.1:0-25274 GCA_963574885.1 Lepilemur ruficaudatus | reverse complement strand
TAGAGGTTTTAGGTGTTTGCTTACATATACTTGAATACATGTGTGAGTTTGTACACGTGTGTATATATTTATGTGTGAGTATGTGTGTGTGTGTGTGTGTGTGTATATATATATATATATTTTTTTTTTTTTTTAAATTCTAGTTTGCAGGAGGGAACTGGAAGGCCTGTGGCTTCCAACAAGGCCATTACCTGTGCTGAGCTCGTTTTGGATGTCTCACCGAAGACACAAAGAGTCATTTTAAAGAAGAAGGTAAGAGAGCTTAAAAATCGGAGTTTAGAATAAAAGATTTTTAGCCCTGGAAGCGACTCAGGGTTTAGTCTAGAGTCTTTTTTTTATGAGAGGAAATGGGGACATAGGCTGAATGACTTGCTTACACTGTGGAACCCAGGCGTCTTGAAGGCACCAGGTCACTGTTCCCACTGTGCCCGGAGGCCAGCTGTAGGAATCCCAAGCCCTTCTCTGAGATGCTTTTTTGGTAGAACTTAATTCTTGAATTTGTGATTTATCTTTTGCACTGCTTTATTTTTCTGTTGTAACACTTCCCTAATCTTTTCCTTAAACTGGATTGCAAAAAAAAGAAAATCAAACCGACTAAAATTTCCCTTTTTCATGCTGACTTCAGAGTTGAAACCATGAAAAAAGAAAAAAGTGTCAATTTGACATTCTTTTCAAGTCATTTTAGGGAAATGTTTATGCTAGTGGACCTATATTTGGAGAGAAAGGCAATAAAATTTGGCCAGAAATATGAAAAATGACAGAAATACTTGATCTAAATAGTTGAAACTGAAAGATGACAGCTACTTGGGAACACAAAGGGGCAGAAGCCACTTTAAGGGGAGGGAGGCCACCGAGAGTAATCATTTGAAGCACTGACCCGAGAGGGGATAGTTCCTGAAGACTTCACGTAATTTAAACCGAGTAAGTCAAGAAGTACCCTGACAGAGGACGCCTGCTTACCACCTCCTGTGGCGTCAGCCCTGGCAGTGACGTGCCTTGTTTACAGCTCATTTGGAGGGTATGTAGCTCTTGACAGAGTTTTGCTTGGCGGGGGGATTCAAATTATTTCAAATTTTGTACAGCAATTGAAACTCCTAATACATGTGTTTTAAAATTTAATTGAATATTTTTAACAGCTTTTTTGAGATACAATTTATGCACCATATAAATTACCCTTGAAAGTATACAATTCAGTGGTTTTTAGTATATTCACAGGCATGTGCAACCATCACTACACTCAATTTTAGAACATTTTCATCACCTCAGGAAGAATCCCTGTATCCTTTAGCTGTCATCCCCAGGGTCCCCCATTTCCCCAGTCCTAAGCAATCTCTAGTTTACATTCTGTCTCTATAGATGTCCATGTTGTAGACTTTCATATGAATGGTCTTTTTTTTTTTTTTCCTTTTTGAGACAGAGTCTTGCTCTTTTGCCCGGGCTAGAGTGCTGCGGCATCAGCCTAGCTCACAGCAACCTCAAACTCCTGAGCTCAAGCAATCCTCCTGCCTCAGCCTCCCAAGTAGCTGGGACTACAGGCATGCGCCACCATGCCCGGCTAATTTTTTTCTGTATATTTTTAGTTGGCCAATTAATTTCTTTCTATTTTTTTTTTCAGTAGAGACGGGGTCTCACTCTTGCTCAGGCTGGTTTCAAACTCCTGACCTTGAGCAATCCTCCTGCCTCAGCCTCCTAGAGTGCTAGGATTACAGGCGTGAGCCACCACACCCAGCCATGAATGGTCTTTTATGACTTGCTGTTTTCACATGACATAATGTTTACAACGTTCATCCATGTGGTAGCATGTATCAGAACTTATACATGTATTTTTGTATCATACCAGTTCCAAGTCATATAATTCTCATTTGCTTAAAATGTGATCACACTCTTTATATATGGCTGTTGCTTATGTGTGAGATACATTTTGGAAATGAGATTTGGGAATGGTAATAAGTAAAAGACCAATAGGCATAGGAATTGAAGGTAAACAGTTTTTGACGCTTTTATTGGGAGTTTTGAAAGACAGATTTTGAAAAGCAAAATTTTGGTCTGAAATCTAAAAGAAGTAGCAAGTCTTACAGACATGAATTTTAAAAACGAATGGAAGTGCCTTTGGAAATGATGTCAGGTGACTTTAAAGAACGTGCAAGGTGGTGAGGCTGTTAGGCTGCACGAGCATCAGTGAGATGACTTACCAGGTGGGGTATGAGCACCAGCTGTGACCACCCAAACCTGAGTGATAAACACGTGTGGAATTCCAAGGGCCAGTGACTGTTAGGCAGACAAGAAGAGATTTTTAAAATTAAGTAGCAATAATTGTAACATTTTACAATTCATTGAACTTTTTTACAATTATTATTTTATTTGAGGATGAAAACTGGTAAATAGGAGGTTAGATAATAAATGAGTTACACTGACATCTAAAATTATGTAAAAGTATATGAATGGCACTAAGAAATGGATTTATCCCCTTTAGGGCGAGGTGGCTCACGCCTGTAATCCTAGCACTCTGGGAGGCTGAGGCAGGAGGCTCGCTTGAGGTCAGGAGTTTGAGGTTGCTGTGAGCTATGATGATGCTACTGCACTCTAGCCCAGGTGACAGAGTGAGACTCTGCTTCCAAAAAAAGAAAAGGAAAAATAAGAAGAAAGAAAGTTGACATCTTAGGTTTTTGTTTGTTTGGTTGATTTTCCATTTTTTACTTTTGATTTTGAAACAAGCTCAAATTTCCAGAAAAGTTGAGAGGACTTTTACAGAAGTAGTGCTGTGATGTTGATTTGTCCATTGCTGGTGATGTTAACTTGGAGCACTTGATTGCAGTGTCCACAGCCTTCTCCACTGAGAAGTGAAGTTGTTCTTTTTCCCCTTGTCGTTAGTATTTTATAGAGCAATACTTTGAGACTGTAAATATCCTATTCCTCATCAAATTTTCTATTTGTGTGTGTGTGTGTGTATCGGGCAGTCAGTCAGTATGGGCTCCTCTTCTATTCAGTGGGTTATCTGTTACTGTCAGTATTTATTTTGGTGATCAGTATTTCTCATCTTTGGCCAGTGAGCTCCTTTAACCTTCGGTGTTATTTTGACATGTGTCCCTTACTTCTTTCCTTTCTGACACAGCAAGTTATCCTGGGCCCATCTTATATTTTTTTTGCGTCATTCCTGGAAGTTGCCACTTCTCCAGGGAGCCTCAATCCCTTTTATCAGAGACCGGAATTTACAGACTTAAGATACGTACACCAGGTGCACCTGTTACTGTTGCGGTGTCGCAGTTCCCAGGCTCGCTCAGAGGACGGAGCTGGGGGTTTTAGCTGTGCACTGCCTCTGTCTCTGTATATGTCAAATCCAACAGTTCACACCAATATTTACAATCCCAGTCCAGCTTCACAAAGTTCATTGTCATTTTCTCCCCTTCCATATTTATAAACTTCCTTGTCCGGCACTGAGAATATATTTATTGATTTGATCAGTTTCCCTAATGTAACTTGTCTGCCATCACCACAGTTGCCCCCCTTCCTGTGTGGACACCCTTGTTACCTCCCTTGGGCTCTGATCTCCACGTGCTGGGCAGCCCCCCTTCCAAGCCCTTCCCTTTGCAGGAACGCCCTCCTCACCTCTCTGTCTGTCTCTGGTGCTCCACTTAGGTTCCTCTCTCTAACCCCTTGGCATGGATGTCAGGATGTCGTCGCCGCCCCCCGCCCGCCCCCCAACCAGGCTGCCCCATCACTCGTGTGCATACCTTTCTTGTCCCATGTGGGATTCAACAGTCCCATACTGGACCACCACAAACCCCCACCCCCAAACACGCAGGCCCCATGGACTTCTACCTTCTACAGTCTCATCTAATGGTTTGAGGACTAAATGGTTAGAGAAAGGGGGAAGGGAACTAGAAGGAGATTGGTGCACCTCAGATTTTTAAGTGGAAATTTTGGTAATTTCCAGTTTATGATGAGCCTATACAAATGAACAGGCAGTAGAGGAAGCCCTGTATGAAAACTTGATCTCACCCGGGTGTCTGCATTTTGAGTCCCACTCTGTAGAATCTACAGGATAATTGAGATGCTTTTTCATGTTGGTTCTGGTGCTGTGGAAAGATGTATTCCCTTACTGTGTGTAAGATGTATTCTCCTACTGTGAACAGAGAAGCAAGCATGTGGGGATTGGAGATGGAGAAGTACAGCCCAGTTTCATCTCTTTTTACAGATAGAGGAGGCAGCAGCACACAGTAGAAAGAGCGTGGTATCTTTGTAGATTTGAGTTCTGGCTTTGCCACTTAAAGATATGTGATAGCTGGTATTTCCCACTCCTCTCTGAGCTTCATTTTCCCACTGACCTCCCTCCCAGGTTGGTTAGCAGGATCAGCTAAGATAACATACATAAAGTGCCATGTAAAGGGATATAATGATAATGCAGCAATCATTTATTGAGACCACACCGTGTGCCAGGCATGTGCTAAGTACCTCGTGTTTATTACACTTGTCACAAGAACCATAAGAGGTAGCCTAATTTCTCCCTTTGACAGATCAGGAAACAGAGGCTCTAAGTGTCCAAGGTCACTCAGCTCGTAAAAATTGTACAGCTGTTTCTCAAATCCTGGCATTTTGACTCCAGTGTTCATACTACTGTGTTAGTTTTTACTTTGTAGAATGTAATGCAAAAGCTGTCTTTCCAACACAGGTGTAGCATTGAGTTTGTGGTACCCAGAAGTGTCTGTTGCTCTGGAGGAGCTCCTACCTGGTGAGAGTGTATGTCATCCTGACCAGTCTAGCTGGAGTACAGGTATGACTGACATGGAACTATGCAGACCGTGTGAGAGAGGCCACATGGCAGAGCAGTCGAGCCTGCCAGCTCCGGAATCAGGCTGCAGACCTGGGCCCACCACCTGTTAGTTATGTGACCATGCAGAAGTTACTTCGTCTCACTAAGCCTTAGCTTCCTCATCTGTAAATAGGATCATAATAGTATAAAGGTCGTGGGATTGTCTTTAGGATTATATGAGTTATTATATATAAATCCCATGGACCAATGTCTGGCACATAGTAAATTCCCAATAAATATTATTACTTCTAGTATAATGGATTTTATAGACTTTCTTGGTTGACCTGGAAGCCCAACTACTGTTTATAACATATTTCTGAGGAGAAAATATATTTAGAATTAATAGCAACCAACTTAGTATAAACTTTTTGGCTACAACCAACTTAACATTTGAATATAATCAACTTCTGAAAATTGGAAACCATCAACATAGCATACTTCTTTTATAGACATTGGGGAGAGGGAGGAAGACCTCTGCTAAATTCTGTTTTTCTGTGAGTCAGATATTGAGAATATCATATAGTCTTTATATAATGGGATCACTTTTTAAGGTAAGGGCACCAGAGGTTGCCATCTGGAACAGCAGTGATCGTGGCCGTATAGCTAGTGTAGGAATTTGCCCAGCTATTTGTTTCTAATTTCTAAAAAAAGGGAGGAAATATTAGATGTATGAAAAGAATAAAATTTTTAAAACTCAACAAATATTTCTAATTTTTGGTTATTTGGTTCAAGAGGTTAACATATTTCATCCTAAGTGCAATTAGGAATTAACAACAAGGAAAATTTGAATTAGGCATTTATATAATGCGGAAAAATATCTAAGTTTCTACTCGAGATCTTAACTCAGCCCTTAGAGAAAGTTCCTGAAGTGGGGAGCTGGCTGTGGCCACCCTGATGGCTCTTTCTGTCTGTGTGTGCATTGGCTCCGCAGGAACCAGGCAAGCGCTCTCAGCTGTGGAGGATGACGGGTACAGGGATGCTGGCCCACGAGGGCTCTTCAGTGCCTCACAACCCCAACAAGCCCTCAGCTGCCCGCTCCACCGAGGGCTCTGCCATTTTAGATATTGCTGGTCTTGCCGCAGTGACTGACAACAGGTAATTTTCTAGGCAACTTTTGATTCAACCTCATTGCTTTCAAATTCATACTCAGAGAAAATCTACACCAAAAAATGAGAGTTATGTAAATGAAGTTAGGATTTGTATTTTTCAGGTATATTTTTCTTCACTGACAGAAACCTGTCAGATTCCCAGATATAAGTAAAAGGGCCTTCCCTTTTATTTTTCTAAGTTGTTATGACAGTACTCATGTAGATGTTAAGAAACTTCAAATATTAAAAAAGGTATGTTATGAAAAGTGAATATTGGCCAGGCATCGTGGCTCACACCTATAATTCTAGCGCTCTGGGACGCTGAGGCAGGAGGATCACGTGAAGTCAGGAGTTTGTGACCAGCCTGAGCAAGAGACTCTGTCTCTACAAAAAGTGGAAAACTTAGCTGGGTACATCTGTAGTTCCAGCTACCTGGGAGGCTGAGGCAGGAGGATTGCTTGAGCCCAGGAGTTTGAGGCTGCAGTGAGCTATGATGATGCCACTGCACTCTACCCAGACGACAGAGCAAGACTCTGTCCAAAAAAAAAAGCGAGTACTTCTTTCACCCAAACTTCCAGTCTACTGTTACTCAGTAGAGGTGAATTTTTTTTCTTAAAATCTAATGATTTTGTTAAATCTTTTAAAAGCAGAAATTAAATTATCAAGAGTATAATTGTTTTTATGAATAACTCCTTGGATTCAAATCAGCTGTTTAAGTTTGAATAAGTTATTTTATTGGCCTGTGCTTTAGTTTCTTCATAAAATCAATGTATTTGTTTTCAGTTGCTACTTTATTTGCTTCCAAACAGACTTTAGATGACTTACAAGTTAAAACACAAAATAAAAGTATTTAGAAAAAATAACAGAAGGAAGGATTTTAAATACATTTAGCAGATATTCCTCCCCATACTGTATGGTAATTTGTCATTGTGAGAATGTGAGAACCTTTATTATTGTTTCGTAGTGTGAATCTTTAACATCTTACCACTTTGTGTCCCCTCTTTGTCGATTTCCGTCTTTTCCTACTCCTCCTTCCTCATTAAGAGATACCTAACTGCCGCAGGACCTAAGCTGACGTCCCTTTAGATCTTAAGGGCGGAGAGTATTAGGAAGAAGCAGAGCCCAGCCATGGTCCTCAAGTTCTCTTCAGGCCTGAAAGAGTTGACTCAGAGCAATTCTTACACTTTCCTTTCTCCAGATATGAGCCACTGATGCTGAGGAAGCCTGATCGCAGGAGAAGCACAACTCAGACGTGGAGTTTCCGGGAAGGAAAACTGACCTGTGGGTTACACGGGTTGGTGGTCCAGGTCAGTAGTCTTTGACATCCCCAGTTGTGGCAAGCCATGGTTAAGCCTTCTCTGAAACGAAGGCTCAACTAGGTTGTACATGATAACTTGTTAAGTGGGACAAGTTAATGAAAAGTATTCTGTTATTCCATTTTAGTTAGAAAAAGAAACTTTTTTTGGGCATCTGTGTGTATTTCCATGGGAAATGTTTTGAAGGTGTGTTAGGGATGGATTTTGGGTGATAGAAATTTTTTTATCTTGGCTTTTGTGGATTTTTTTCTTTGACATAAATTATCTATGTAATTTTAAAAGAAAGAAAAATGTGAACTAAAAGTCTAACACTAAGTTAGGCAGGTTACTTTTAGACCTGTGAAGTTGATATAATAGCTACAAGTGTTTTGTGAAGTATTCTAGGAGATGCTGAGCAGTAACCAAGAGTCTATACCCTCTTGATTGGTTTACGTTCACATTCTTAGTGGTGCCCAAATAAGCATTTGATTGTTGTCACAAATGTCACAGTGAGGATTATGGACAGTTTCCTCTGTTCTCTTCTTGGCCAGTCCACCCCATGATAATTTCCCAAGTACTTTCTAAGCAAATACGTGTTTGGAAAATTACCAAGAGTTTAGATTTTCTGCCGTTTCTGGCTTCAGGCTGGGAAGGAGACCATGAGTCTGAGAAGTAGGAAACAACCCTGAAACTATAGGATGCTGGGAAGTGCACCCTGGGGACCTCAGAAGATGTCTAGGAGGCTGGGGCATATCGTAGAACAGCACAGGCAACTGTGTGTGCAGTTCTGCCCCAGCCCAGGGTTTTACCCGAAAGGTAGATACTAGAACATCAGGCCCCTGGTAGAGAACTGTTAGTGTGTTTTTCCCTGGTGGAAACCAGGCTGTCCTTTCATACAGGGAGATTATACTCCAGGGCAGTTTGCAAAACCGTAAGGAGCCTCTGACTGCTTTTGGTGCGATTTATTTTCTTTATCTCTATCGCCCTGAGCCTTTTTCATCAAAGACAAGCTGCTTACTTATACGAAGCACACATCTGGAATGGATTTGTGATTTTCAATTAGCAATACAATTCAGACTTCTAGAGGCAGAAGAGGGCTTGTTGTAATTGGTGGGTTCCGTGTCTGACCCTGACTTTACTTCTAGTTTGTTTCTAAAGCCCATGTACTTCCAATTCTCTTGGAGCATTTTCTTCCTTAAAATCCCTTCGTGGTGTTTCTTGTTTTTGTGAATCCATTTCATCATTTCTCTGCTTGTGAGTGACCCTGTAATAATAGTATTCAGCAGAGCAAAGTGTGTTTCGGTTAGGGAAATAAGCTTATCTCAATATTATTATGCTGAATAAAGTAATTAAAGACATTAAAACATTTCTGACACTGCCCTTATCAGGTTGTGCATGCACTTTCTTTCTAGACTTAAAATAGTCATAAAAAGCTTTCTCTGTGTTAAAACCTGTCTTATAAATGCAACTGTCAGGGTTTCCTTTTCATTACTCAGTATTTAAAAGTGAATACAGGGGACTCAGACACTTTTTGCTATTGTCTTCTCCAGCCTTGTGCTTGCTTCCCCAGAGCCATCATCCTGTAGACACCATTTACTTGGGGGCTATAACAAGAAGGTACTTTTTTCCAAAGGCCTGAATAACTGGGCATCAAGTGACGTTCCTAACTCTGTATTTCATTCTAGAAGAGGCACCATCTTTTGAGTATTTGGATTAGTTGTCCAGCTCTAAGCCTGTTTGGGGAGGTTTTTAACGCTAGAATTTGCTTCTCATTGGAAAGCCACGTGATAGTACTAATTGTTTTATTTTCAGAATATTTCAGATTTTTAAGCAAACTCTAATCAGAATACTCTTTGGCTACTTTTTTAAAAGTTTATTTTAATGATTAGAAGTTATTATAAGGCAAAGTAAAACTGATATACTCTATTCATGGAATTATCTCTTACTGATAATTCCCCAAATTCATGTGGCATAACTTTCCATTTTATTCAAATAATCCTAACTGGTTTTTATCATCTGCAAAGCAACTAGTAAATGCTTTGCCGTACATTGATGGTGACTCTTCAGAAGAGAATTTAAATTTAGTAACTTGTTTCAAATGGCATGTGAAATTTTTGAAGTCGTTTCCTTTGCCTTTTCTTATACATCTTTACTCCCATGTCTTTTAGGCCAAAGGAGGGCTTTCTGGTTTGTTTGATGGAGCTGAAGTTGTTCTTGGTCCTGACACTTCGATGGAGCTTTTGGGGCCAGTTCCACCTGAACAACAGTTTGTTAACCAAAAAATGAGACCTGGTTCTGGAGTCTTATCCATCAGAGTCATCCCAGATGGACCAACTAGAGCACTCCAGGTAATAATTTATCATAAGAACTGACATGGAACTCAGTGTACTTTTTCTTCCCGTTGGTTAGTCATTCAACAAATGTTTATTGAACATATTTATGCCAGAACATATTTATGATATCTTCATCTGTAAAACAGGGAAAGGATCTGCTTCACAAAGTTGTTATAACATATAATTATAAGATAATCTAAAAAAATAAGAATTAAGATAATGCTAAAAACAATACATATTAATATTATCGATGTTATTAATCATGATACTAATTAATTTATGTAATTGATATATTAATAACATTAACAACAAGAAGATATGAGGTCCCTAATCAGACAATTAAAATGTTGTGCTATGAGAGTAGGAATGGATGGTATAGAGAAAGGATTTGTGTTCCTGGATTTGGCAGCTGGGGGAGCTACCTGGGAGAAGTAATGCTTAAGCTTTGACCTAAACGTTAACTGAAAGGAGTTAGCCAAATAGAGAGGGAAAGATGGAGGGACTGTGCCCTCAATAATGAGCATGTTCATCAACAATTACTGAGTTCCTATTAGAGCCAGGCACAGTTCTAGGTACTGAGTATGTACCAGTGAACAAACAGACAAAATTCCCTGCCTTCTTGGAGCTTACATTCTAAGGGGGTAGACAGACAGTGAGTAACAAACAAAATAAGTAAGTTGTTGATATATAATATTTTGGAAGTTGGTTAGTGAAGGCCCTCAGGTAGGAGAGTGATCTTCATCCCAAGTGGCACATAGAATATGGTAAGAAATAAGGCTAGAGATAGAAGCAGGGGCCAGATCATTAAAAGTCTGAGATACGTACTGAAGAGTTTGTGGTTTTTCTGAGGCAACAAGGATTCAGGGAATGGCATGGTCACAAGCCTGTTTTAGATAGCTCACTCTGGCTGCCGTGTGGAGAGTGGGGCAAAGCTGGAGACAGCAGGACCAGTTGGGAGGCTCTCGCAGTAGTGCGGGTGAGAGAATATGATGGCCTGGACCGGAAGAAATGGCGGGAGGTGGGCCTGAGGGGGATGGAGACAAGTGAATAGAATTGAAGGCTTGTTTAGGAGTGGAGTCAGTCAGATTGAGTGATCAATTGACTGTGGGGATGAGGGAGAGGAAGGAGTCCAAGGTTCTGATTTGGGCAACTGGGAGGACAACAGTTCAGACCACTGAGAGATGACACAGGGCAGACTGACTTGCTGAGTTAAGGTGACGGTATGATATCTATGTGAAGGTGTCCAAAAGTCATCGTAAATATGGATGCGAAGCTCAGGAGAGATCTGTGAGGGAAATATATTAATAGATATATTAAGTCACAATGTAATTGGAGAACTCAGGAAAAAAAGATGTCGAAATGTAACAGTGAACTCTCTGAGATAGCACATCGTAATCCACAAAACCACTTTAAAAAGCAGTCTTCTTTTAAGGCCAAAACGAATGCAGTGATCTTGAGTTTTGCATATTTTGACTTGAGCTGTAATTCGAGATCACGTACAGATAACCTAATCCCACTACGTGAGGCTCTCAGATCTACAGCTTGAGAGTTTGCCACGTAGATTTAAAACCAACTTTGCTTCACTGTTACACAAATCTTACCTTAGCAGTGCTTTGGAAACCATTAACTTCCATAGGATTCTTGAGCAGGTAGTGACTTTTGACATACACAGTTGGCGTGGGTTAAAATGGGTTTCACTGTGGAAGTGTGAGCCCTCTTAGTATTGTTTTATTTGAATTTAGATAACAGATTTCTGCCAACGGAAAAGTGACCGTTCATCATATGAAGTAGATGAACTTCCTATAACAGAACAGGAGCTGCAGAAATTAAGGAATCCAGATACAGAACAGGAATTAGAAGTAAGTTTTAAATGTTGAGAATTTATTTCTTTGATCGTCAATTTTTTTAGAGTTTTTCTCTGTGTTTTTCTGTTTAGACTTTCTGTTTTCTTTCTGTCCTATATGATTCTAAATATGGGTTTTGCTTCTCAGTGTTTGCTGTCATCACATGAATGTGTGAATATGTCATGTAAATGACAACTAAGGTTTATGTGGAATCAGAATGTAACAAATATTGCTAAAGTAAAGTTACAATAAAAGAAGCTAAACTATTTGAATTTAAATAAAATTTAAGATAAAGAATAAGTAAACTAGAGTTTTTTCTTTGTTTTTGGCTTTAGTTCACTCTGATATCTTTCTTATTCTCTCTCTGTTCGGGCATTGGGGAAGAGAACAAAAAATTTGAAAAGGAAAATGAGATGAACATGAGCAAGCACACTTTTTTGATACTTATTCAGTGATTTTTTTTTTTTTAAATCAAATGCTTATGTGTAAAGCACTGTTTCAGTTATCATCAAGTTCAGGGTGAATGACCAATTAAGAGTTTTCATCCCAAATAGGAAAAAGATCCTCAAATAATTATATAATAAAATACAGAATGTCATCAGTGCTGTGGCAGAGAGATCATCCCATCACTCTGGAGTTCTAGTTGGGGTTGGGGGTATGCTTACAAAGGAAGGCTTCCCATGAGATAGTGGTATTTGAGCCATCAGGTGAATGATGGGTCTCTCCTAAATAGTTTTCATCTGCTGAGAGGTAAGGAGTAGAGGGATGTAAAGCCATTTATTTTCTTGTACTTTGCTGGCTGCCATCAGCTATGTTTTAAACAATCAGGGTGCCATATTTTGGTTTCCTTTCAGGTGCTGGTGAGGTTAGAAGGTGGAATTGGGTTGTCCTTAATTAATAAAGTCCCAGAAGAACTGGTCTTTGCAAGTCTTACAGGAATCAATGTGCACTATACACAGCTGGCAACCAGTCACATGCTTGAACTTAGTATACAGGATGTACAGGTAAGGGAGGAAGTTCCAAAGTTGTCAATCTTCTTGTTTTTGTGCTGAACACCCAGCCAGATCTAATGTTTGTCGTTCTAAAAACTTTAATGTTTTGGAGGAAGTATCTTGTGGTCTTCAAAGAATCGTTCTGTGAAATAGCTGTTTATAACTGCATTTGTCTTTGCTTATTAATGTTTCTCTATACAGCAGAATTCTAAATATAATAGTAGGTCTATAAATAACTTAGATAATTCAGTCAAGATGGCATGGAGGAAAGTGATCCATGGTTCTCCATCTTGCCAATAGAAAAAACAACAGGAAATCATTTGGAGGAATTGAGGTTCAGCACAGGGAGAAAAAGCCAGAGAATTGGACTTCCTCTTCCAGTCTAGATGGAGTAATAGGGACTAGATTGACTTTCCTGTCTGAAACAACTCTAAAATTCAAATAAAATATGGAGACAACAGTTTCAAGACACTGGACATCAGACAACAAAGGATAGTTCCCTGAAAGGTGGGAAACAGGAGAGGTGAGCCCTGGAATTGCCATTGCTTACCGCCCTGAGAAGGTTTCTGGGCCATGGCACTACCGGGGAGGACTGAGACGGAACCTAGTAGTGTGGATGAGCTGAGAGTTCAGAGACCAAGGCATCTGCAGTTTATGCGACAGTTACCTAGGAGGAGGGAGCTACGTAGAAAGATAGCTCTGGAGATCTGTAGAGGGTTCCTCTTAAATATTGAGCAGACTGCTGATCTGTGATGTACCCGAGGAAACTACCCATCCAAAAGGATCAGAGGGAATAGTGCCTGCTGTTCACACTGGGCTGGGAATGGTGCTTGTTCCCTCCAGCGGGACTGGAAAAACTAAGAATTTATGGGATAATAGAAAGATCTCAGGAAAGTCTTGCCTCCATGGTTGATTAGCCCTAGACCAAGCACCACTCTGGACCTGCCTGTCAAATCATAAAAGAAAGAGCTAAGTAAATTAATCATATTCCTGTATAAAGCTCAGGAAGGCTTATTGGAATGCAAGAATATTCAGCACCCAATAAGGTAAAATTCACAATTCATCCTATCAAAAATTATCTGGTGTGCAAAGGATCAGGAAAACACTATATATAATGAGGAAAATAATTGATCAAAAAACCCACAGCTAACACAGATATTAGAATTTTTGGTGGCCATTAAAACTATTAACATAATTGTATTCTGTGTGTTTAAAAAGTTAAGTAGAGACATGGAAGACATAAAATATTCAAACTCGTAGAGATTTAAATGAAGTGAAAATTACACTAGATCAAATATAACACACAACTATGAGGGAAGCTATACCAAGGCACATCATAATCAAATTACTCAAAACCAAAGATAAAGCAGCCAGAGGGAAAAAAGATATGGATATGCAAAGGAATGAAGCTAAGGATGACAACAGATTTTTTGTTGGGAATTATGGAAATGAGAAGGTAGTAAGCAAATTTTTTTTTTTTTTTTTTTTTTGGAGACAGGGTCTTGCTCTGTCTCCCAGGGTAGCATGCAGTGGTGTCATCATAGCTCACTGCAACCTCAAACTCCTGGGCTGAAGAGATTCTCCTGCCTCAGCCTCTCAAGGAGCTGGGACTACAGGCACACGCCACCACACCTGGCTAATTTTTCTAATTTTTGTAGAGACGGTGTCTCGCTCTTTCTCAGGCTGGTCTCAAACTCCTAACCTCAAGTGATCCTCCCGCCTTGGCCTCCCAGAGTGCTAGGATTACAGGTGTGAGCCACTATGCCCAGTCAGCAAAATCTTTAAAAGAGGGGGAATAAAAACAAACCCTTTCTATGCTCAGCAAAAATATCTTTGAAAAACAAAGGTGAAATAAAGATGTTTTTAGATATACAAAAGCCAAAAGAAATTATTATCATAAGACCCATGCTATAAAAAATGTTAAAGGACATCATCAGGCAGAAGGAAAATGGAACCAGATAGAAATATGGATCTCAACAAAGTAATGAAGAATATCTGAAATGATAACTACAAAGGTAAATATATTAGATTCTTGTCATCTTATTTAAATCTCTTAAAGAGATAATTGACTATTTAGAGAAAATAATAACACTATATTTTGGGTTCTATTACATATGTAAGAGTGAAATGCATCTCAGCAGCAGCCTCAAGGCTGAAGGGGAAAATGGAAGTATATTGTTGTCATCTTCTTATTTGTGAAATGGTATGATGCAATTTGAATGTGGACTGATAAATTAAAGGTAAATACTATAAACTCTAAAGCAACCAACAACATAACAACAACAACCAAGGAGTTACAACTTACAGTCCAACAAAGGAGGTAAAATGGAATCATAAAAAAATACTTGGTTAATCCAAGAGAAGGCAGAAATCGTGCAAAAGACCAGGTGAGACAAATAGAAAACAGCAAGATGGTAGACTCAAACCTGACCGTATCAATTAATTAAATTTAATTGCTATAAACACCCTAATCAAAAGACAGATTATCAGATTGTAGAAAAAAAGCTAGACCCAGTTATATATGCTGCCTACAAGGAACACACATTAACTATTATATAAAGACGCAAATAGGTTAAAAGGAAGAAAGGTGGGAAAAGGTCTACCATGCTAACACTAGTCACAGGAAGCGGGATGGGCTAGATTATAAGGCAGAATAGATTTCAGAGGAAAGAGTATGACCAGGGATAAAGAACGTAATTCCTAGTGATAAAGGAGTTAATTAGTCAAGAGGACATGACTAATCTGAAAGTTTATATATCTAATCACAGAGCTTCAAATTACATAAACCAAAAAAGCTGATAGAACTGAAAGAGGAAATAGACCATATACACAATTATAGCTGGAGATTTTGATACCGCTTTTTAAATAATTGGTGGAACAAATAAGCAGAAAATTATCAAAGATATACTAGACTTGAAAAAACCCACTATCAATTCACTTGACCTGACTGACCACATTCTGGACTATAAAGCAATTTTCAACAAATTCAAAAGGATTCAAGTCATGCACAGTGTGTTTTCTGACCACAATGGAATTAAAGTAGAAATAATAGAAAGATGGTTGGGAGGATCCCCCAAATATTTGAAAAATGATACATTTCTAAATACCCATAGATCAAAGAAGAAATCAAAACAGAAGTTAGAAAGTATTTTGAACTGAATGAAAATGAAAACACGAGATTTCAAAATTTGTGGAAACATCCTAGAGCAGTACTAAAGGGAAATTTATATCACTAAATGTTATATAAGAAAAGAAGAAAGTTCTCATCACGAAGACACTCAACAAGTAGAGCAACTTAAAACCAAAATAAGCAGAAAAAAGGAAATGCTAAAGATCCCAGTGGAAAATCAGTGAACTGGAAATCAGCAACCACAGCAGAGAAGATCAATAAATCAGAAGTTGGTTCTTCAAGATCATAAAATTAATAAGCCTCTGACCAAGCTGATTAGGAGAAAAAGTGAAGATGCAAATTACCAATATCAGAGAGGACCAGACTAGCCAAATACTGATAATTCTCTGGGAATGGGGCTTTGGGGGAACTGCAGATTCCTTCACGATGGCCGTGACCTAGGGCTGTTGGTTTTCAAAGCTACTGTGGAGCTGGGTAAGGGGTAATGGGAGTAGAAGAAGTTAAAATGCCACACAGCTCACTGTTCTTACTGAGTTTCATTTTCTTGAATAAATACTCCTCGGATTTTTGCAAGGCTTTAATTAATTTTGAGTTCTGAAAAAGTTGATTTTGACAATTTTTGGCAGAGTTCTGTTATCACGGTGGGTGTCAAAACAACTCCTGTATCTCTTTGTAACATCATACTTGGAACCCTCTCCTTTCCATCTGCCACCAGAATTGAAATGTATCTAGGAAACTAGTTCCTGGTAAACATTTCCAAAAGAAGGATCTAGAACCCCAGACTGTGGTTCTTTTCTCCAATTGGGCAGCCTGCGTTCCCACTGGGAGGGCACAGTGTGTCCCAGTGCTTGGCGCTCATCTGTCCCCCTAACACATCATGCAGTTCCGTCCAGATTGTCAACACCAAAACCTCTTTTCCGAAGAATTTTTTCTTTTATCATATATTACAAATAGCAAAGAATCCAGGCTAATCCCATTCTGTTTGTTGTGGACAGGTAGAAAGTTATTATCATATATCTTTTTTCTTTGTCCAGCTGTTTTGACCTTACAGAGAAGATGTGAGGAGCCATTTTCCATTCAGTAAAATATTTTTTGACTATAATACCTCTAGATTTGACGTGTGCTGCAAATCTTAGAAAATAAGCAGATTTTAGGGTTTACTATGGTTAAGTGCTGTGACGAAGACTTTCAAATAGAAAATATATTCCAATGTGGGCTCTCTGATGTAAAAATAAATAAATAAAATAGAAAATATAGGTCCTGTCTTTAGGGGAGCCTCAAATCTAATTGGGAGAATAAAACTAGAATTAGTAATTTTCAGTCAGTATACCTTGTTATCAGATGTGTTTAGGGAAAGAATAAAAGAGAGGGCAGAGTAGGTGAGATCTTCACTGTCGTTTTATATGTTGGATGAGATAGGTAATGATTCATTCGTTCAGTAAATTCTTACAGAGCATCAACTATGTGCCAGGCACTGTGCTAGGCTCTGGAGATACAGCTGTGACTGAAAAAATGTAGTGTCTGCTCTCTTTGAGCTAACCGCCTAGGGAGGAGGTCAGCCGATAAGTAGACGAACAAGTAAATAATGACATCGTGTGATACTTGCTGTAAAGAGGGACTACCTTAGATAAAGTGCTACTTCAGACAAAGTGGCTCGGGAAGATCTTAAGGAAGTGAGAGCTGAACTGAAACTTGGGGGAAGAGGGTGAGCAAACCATAGAGCAGGGCACTGGGAAAACCAGTCCAGGAAAACTCAGAGGCCCTGAGGAAGGAGGGACTTGCCCACATTTGAGAAACAGTGAGGAGGCTCCCGTGCGAAGGGCGGTGAACCTGGAGGAGAGTGGCACGTGGTGAAGTCGGCGCGTTTGGTAGTACCCAGGTTATCCCGGCCTCGGAGGCTGTGGTAAGAAGTTCGGCTTTATCCTAAGAGAAAAGGATGCCACTGAAGGAAGGAGGTCTATGACTTGATTTATGTTTTTTTTTTTAAATCGCTGTGGCTGCTGTGTAGAGAGTACATTGTCAGGGGCAGGAATGGAAGTAGGAAAAGTTCTCTGAGTCTCTCGCCCTTACCCCCACCCTGAGAGCATACGGAAGGTCAGCAACGTGGCTGTGTGGAAATCTGTGTGACGTAATGGACCGGTCAGGGGGTTTGGTGCCAGAAATATCTGCATGTCAGTCCCAGCTCCGCCACTCACTAGCTGTGTGAACGTGGGCTTCTGTTTACTTGTTTGTAAAATGAGAAGCAGTGATACCTAGCCTCTAGGGTTTTAGGAAGGGGTATGTTAGGTGGTGTGTAGAAGGTACCTGCAGATGGTCTCTCAGGGGTACCCAACAGATGGTCTCTCCCCTTCCCTCTTCCCAGTGGGGACCTCTGGTGTGAAGCAGAAGGCGAAGGTGGCTGCTTCCCACGGTGGCCTCCCGACACCGCACACACCCGAGCGCAGCGCGCGTGCTCTGTGACGGTGCTGATCGGGGCTGGCTGAAGAGTCGTCCCTACTGCCGCTGACTTACTCATGTCATTCCCAAGAAGGGAGTTGACTTTAGGACAGGGAACTCTTCCCATCTGGTAGCCATTTGAGCTCCTGATTCCCTTAATTTTAATTGTCTTTAAGGAGTTTGTAGCAAGAGAGAAGCATCAGTAGCATAGAGGTTAAGAGCGCTGGCCTTAGGGACCTGGATTCAAGTTCTAGTTCTGCCATCGACTGGCTGTGCGACCTTAAGCAAGGGCTCCTCTCCTCAGCATCTTCATCTGTAAAATGAGGACAGGGCTCAGAAGGTCGTGGTAAGGATTACAGCAAAACCCTTAGTTTAATAACACCGACATTCTAGGTTCCATGTCACTTGATCAGATACGAGCTGGGTAGTATGATGCTGGGCACGTAGTACTCATGTGAGTTTTAAGATTTTTTGCAAATTCTTTATTGTCCATTCATTTATTAATTTTTTTGATTGACAAAAGTTACATATATTTATTGTAGACAGCATGATGTTTTGAAATACGTATATGTTGTGGAATGGCTAAATCTAGCTAATTAACATGTGTATTACCTCACGTACTTATCATTTTTTGTGGTGAGAAAACTTAAAATATTGCTTAGTGCAGTACTCACCTAACAATACCTTCTGTCGTTGTCGTTACTGGTCTAGTGAGCTGCCGTTGGGGTACCGTGAAATGGCAGGGGACCGAGTAGCATGCGTGTTAGGAGGCGCCACTGGAAGATAAAAATGCAAACGGAGCAGCTTGTCTGATTTAGTCTCTTTGGCCTTGCTGCCTTTTCACATCCTAGGTGGATAATCAGCTCATTGGTACCACTCAGCCCTTCATGCTCTACGTGACGCCCCTGAGCAACGAGAATGAGGTCATCGACACCGGCCCTGCCGTGCAAGTCAACGCGGTGAAGTTCCCCAGCAAGAGCGCGCTGACCAACATCTACAAGGTGGGCTGGCGGGTCAGGGCCGTGCCGGAGGGTTGGCTGATTTGTTCTCTCACAGCCAAGTCTCGGAGCAGCAGTGCAGCGTGCTGTGGTTCTGCAGGGTTAAGCCACGTGCGACTTCATAGATTGTTAAGTGCATGGTGGTGCATGCCTGTAGTCCCAGCTACTTGGGAGGCTGAGGCAGGAGGATTGCTTGAGCCCAGGAGTTTGAGGTTGCTGTGAGCTAGGCTGATGCCACGGCACTCTAGCCTGGGCAACAGAGTGAGACTCTGTCTCAAAAAAAAAAAAAAATTAAACGGAAAAAAATACTCTTCCCATTTAAACAAAATTGCCTTTTATTTATTTATTTTTTTGAAACAGAGTCTCACTCTGCCCAGGCCAGAGTGCCGTGGTGTCAGCCTAGCTCACAGCAACCTCAAACTCCTGGGCTCAAGCAATCCTCCTGCCTCAGCCTCCCAAGTAGCTGAGACTACGGGCATGCACCACCATGCCCGGCTAATTTTTTCTATTTTTAGTAGAGACAGGATTCTCACTCTTGCTCAGGCTGGTCTCGAACTCTTGAGCTCAAGCAGTCGTCCTGCTTTTGCCTCCCAGAGTGCTAGGATTACAGGCGTGAGCCACCTCGCCAGGCCTGAAATTGCTTTTTAAAAAAAGCTTTTTTGAGACTGGGTCACACGCTGCTCCATAGAGTAGAGTGCAGTGGCGTCATCATGGCCATGCTGGGGTTACAGGCACGAGCCACCGCACGTAGCCCACAATTGCTTTTAATGAAAAGAAGGTGAGATGTTGGGTCCCATGAGGTTGAAATCCCTGTTGACTTACGGAAGACTTTTCTGTTAGTTCCTTGTCATCTGCCCGGGTGACAGATGAGGAAACCAAAGCCCATGGAAGGCTTCCATTTGCCCAGGGGGCTGCAGCGTCTTTCCTGAAGAACCTCCACCAGTGTCAGAGACCAACAGGAGGGGAGTGATTGCTGACACCTGGGACTAGGTTAAGGCTTGGAGCAGCAGGAGAACATAGGCTGCAGACCTGTGTCCTCTGCCTGGAGTCACATAGCCTCATAGGGTTGTTGTGAGCATGCAAAATCCTCAGAGCCATGCCTGGCACGGAGTAAGCACTATATAAGTATTTGTCAGATTTTTAAAAATAGGGATTGCAAGAGGATAAGAATGGTTAAAATAGAGGCTGGCTCACAGTCTGCATTCAATATATCTGAGCTAAAATTATTATCATTATTATACGCAGAGAGGCTACACTGAGCCCTGTGTGAGCTCAGAGGAGGGGCTGACTGCCTAGCGCAGAGTTTGGCACCCAGTAGGTCTCCAGTAAATTGTAATTACTTTATTTGTTCAGTGACGTCATCAGCTAGCCCATAGGCTGAGCGTGGGAGTGGAATCATGATGTCACTGGTTACCAGGCAGGAGCTGTGAGGTCATCAGTTTCCAGGCAGATTAGCAGTTGAGTGCCTGCTGGGCCTTGGAGCTGCTTCCATGGGTCACACGTGCTCTTCCTGTGCCCTGGGCAGCGGATCGCACCTCTCTTTGAGCCTCAGTTTCCTCATCTGTCACATGAGGACAGCAGCAATGTCTGTCTCAAGGTTTTAATCCTACTCGAGGGATTAAAAGGGATCACATATTTTAAGCGCCTGGCTCTCGATTAAGTGCTCAGGAAACCAAAGCTCTGTGTAGCATCATTTTAGTTTTTGGTCTGACCCACCGCTCCTGGGGGGAGAAATCTCCTCCCCGGTTTGCAGGAGAGGAGAACCGAGACGCCAGCAAGGAAAAGGTCCTGTGCCCTTCAGGAGCCCCTGAAATAGTCTCTGAATGAATAAATGAATGAGTACGAGGGTGTCCTGCTCATTCCCCTCCCACTTATAATCTCCAAACTGGGGGGGTCCAAGCCCCACCCCAGGAGGCCAGGGAGGAACCCAGGGTGCTGGGCTTCAACCGGTATTTGGCTGAATGAGTGAATGAATGAATGTGTGAATGAATGAATGAATGGGGTTACTAGGACAAAAGGAGAGGAAAATCAAAGAACGCTTGTTACATCCTTTCACCTGCCTCAGTGGTTCTCAGCCCTGAGAACTGTGCTGGGTGGGGACATCAAAGGCTCCCAAAGCCTGGCCCCGCTCCAGGAAACAGTGTCTAAACCTTTCCACTGCGGCCACCCGCTGAGCCCGGAACAACCGGCAGCTCCATAAATGACTGTCATGGTGTGACGGGGGCAGAGCTGGGCTCTATCTGCAGGTGACAAGACTATGGAGGTTCAGGGGCGGGGCGGGGGAGCCATTTAGCCAAGGCCACACAGTGTGGACCAAGCAGAGCTGGATTGGAACCCGGGCTGCTGTGGCCCCTCAGCCCTGCAGACAGCGTCTTTCCCGGTGCCTCCTTTCCCAGGTACCCCACACTCCAGCCAAGGGTCCCCCCAACCAATGCCCTGAGCACTAGCCCCACCTTCTCCCCCCCGCCCCCCCCCCGCCCCCCCCCGCCTTTGCAGCTGCCGCTCCCCTGCTGGGTGTGAGCACCGAGGCAGGTACCTCAGCCGACCTGTGTCCCGCTCACTGAATTCCCACTGCGTGTCCTATGACTGGTGCCACGTGCCTTCTCTCCCCACCTTGCACACCAAATCTGGCCGCAGGGTGACCTTTCCTCTGCCTGGGTCACAGGCCCATTTTGTTCTCACAAAACACGCCCAGGGTCAAATGCGGGTATCGCTCGATTTGAGCAGAGGAATGAAGGTGACAGCGGAGCCGGCGGGAGACGGGCAGCAGGAACAGCAGGCAGAGCTCCGGCTGGGCGGTCAGCCTCCTGGCAGGTGACTGGCTGGCCCTGCCTGGGAGACCCAGGACATGCGACTCTACAGGGCCCAACCTCTCCACCGGGCCCTCCTCTCCGTCCCGCCCCCTCCCAGTGTGTCCCTCGGCCCAACTGCCAAGAGGCCACAGAGGGTCTTCCTATACCCAACGCTGCTGCCCCTGCCCCTCCCCTGGCTCCTCGGTGTCCTCAGGGCGTGGCCTGAGCCTGCCCACACCTGGCCTCCTTCCTGCAGCCACCAGCTGTAGTCACGCCCACTTTCCCCGCTTTCTCAAAGCATCTGCGTACGTCTGACATGCCCTTCCCTGCCAGGAATGCCTTTCCTACCTCCTCTGTCCCTGTCTCCCCAGATCAGATGTCACCTCCTAAATGCAGACTTCCTTGATCATTAGCCCCCTTGCCCCAGGAGACAGGCGCACAGCCTCCCGGATCTCAAAAGACCACATCTGACATTCCTTTGTCCCCAAAGAAAGGGCCTGGTCCCAGCAGGGGAGGAGGAGACAGGGGAGCCACCCCTGTGGAAATTCTATGCCAAGGACATGTATTAGCACAGACTTCTCCCGGAACCCCAGGAGGTAGGTAGTGAGAGCACCACTTCCTGGTGGAAGAAATAGAGGCCCAGAGAGGTTAATATAGTTCCCCAAGGTCACACAGCAGCCTTCATAGGAAGTTTCATTAAATACCTGTCCATGAGCCTCTACCCTTCTCTCTGCCACGGGGATGAAATGTGTCTTTCTCGTTCCGCAATTCACCCCCAGTGCCTGACACACAGCAGGTCAGCACTAAATAGACCTGTCCCCAGTTTAGAGCTCCTAGTGACAGGGACTCAGTCACTCCTCCAAGCAGCCCAGCCCTTGCAGTGGGGAAGGAAGATGGGCTGAAGTTGGCCACACTTGGATCTGAACCCAGGCTCTGCTACCAACTAGCTGTGTGACCTCGAAAACACGGCTTAACTTCTCTGTGCTTCAGTTTCCTCATTTGGAGAAGGAGGCTAGGAAGCAATTTTGTAAAGATTGAAAGCCACCATAGCCTCTCCCCTGGATTACCGCAGTCACCTTCTCAGCAGTCTCCCTGCTGCCACCCCGGGTCCCTGCGACCAGTCAGCTCTCCCCACGTGGCAGCCAGAGGGATTCACTTAGAACCTGAGTCAGCTCCGGTCTCTCCGATGCTCAAACCCTCCTGTGGCTCCTTCTCACTCAAAGTAAAAGCAAAGTCCTCACGGTGACCCACAAAGCCGCTTATGACCTGGCCCTGTGTCCTCTTTTGCCTTCAGCTCCCAGCCTCACCTCTTTGCTCACTCAGCTGAGGCCACCCCGGCCTCTTCACGTTCCTCCTCCATTTCAGGCCTTGTGCTGCCACAGGGCCTTTGCACTGGCTGTTCCCCCTTTTGTCTTCCATTCAGTCCCATGACTCTTGCCCTCACCTCTGCTCCAATGTCACCCTGTGTCATGAGGCCTCCCCGATCACCCTGTTTACAATGAGACCCACCCACCCCCTTCTCCTGCTCGGCTGTCCCCTCCCTCTGCCGTCTCCTGAGCTGCTCTGCAGTTGACATATCACACTGCCTGTGCTCTCCACTTGCGTGTAAACTCCATGAACCCAGGGATTTTTTTTAAAAAATGGTTTTGGGCGTGGTGGCTCACTCCTGTAATCCCAGCACTTTGGGAGGCCAAGGCAAGAGGATCGCTTGTGACCCCAGGAGTTCGAGGCCAGCCTGGACAACATAGCAAGACCCTGTCTCTACAAGAAATAAAAAAATTAAAAATTAGCCTGGTGTGGTGGCCTGTGCCTGTAATCCCAGCCACTCGGGAGGCTGAAGCAGGAGGATGGTCCAAGCCCAGGAGTTTGAGGTCACAATGAGCTATGATTGTGCCACTGAACTCTAGCCTGGGTGACAAGGCAAGATCCTGTTTCCAAAAAAAAAAAAAAAAGTTTTTTTTGTTGTTTGCCAATGCATTTGGTTTGGTTTTTTTTTTTTTTTTTTTTGAGACAGAGTCTCACTCTGTTGCCCGGGCTAGAGTGCCGTGGCGTCAGCCTAGCTCACAGCAACCTCAAACTCCTGGGCTCAAGCGATCCTCCTGCGTCAGCCTCCCAAGTAGCTGGGACTACAAGCATGCGCCACCATGCCCGGCTAATTTTTTCTATATATTTTTAGTTGTCCAATTAATTTCTTTCAATTCATAGTAGAGACGGGGTCTCGCTCTTGCTCAGCCTGGTTTCAAACTCCTGACCTTGAGTGATCCTCCTGCCTTGGCCTCCCAGAGTGCTAGAATTACAGGCGAGACCCACTGCGCCCAGCCTTGCCAATGCATTTGAAACTCTCCATCCTAACAGAGCCGGGCACTGAGGCGGCCCCTGATCCGTATTTGCTGAAGGAATGAAAGTATCGCTAAGTGGCACTCACTCTCACCGTCCTCCCCCGAACGGTATGAGCCTTAAACTCATTTATTCTCTCAACGATCCTACGAGGTGGGTAGTATTACTGTCCCCATTTTACAGATGAGGAAATGGAGGCCCAGAGAAGGAGAGTCACTTGGCTGATGTCACACAGTTGCACAGGGCAGAGCTGGGACTGGAGCCTAGGTAGCGTGGCCCCAAAATGTGCACCCTTAACTGCCCAGTGCCATGGGGTGGTTCCGCCCAGGTGCGCCTCTTCTGGGCCGGGGCTGTGACTGGCCGGGGGAAGGCAGGAAGACACGGGTTTGACCTTGTATCATATCTCTAAATCTCCGCCACCACCACACCCGCCCCTGAAGACGTGTGCAGATATAACTCTCAGGAGCATATTCCTATTTTATTATCTATTAATATACCTCGAAGGAAGTATCTTAATATAATCAAAGCTTTTAAAACAAACTCACTGTCCCTCCTGGGTGTTTATTCAAGATAAACGGGGCCGGGCGCGGCGGCTCACGCCTGTAGTCCTAGCACTCTGGGAGGCCAAGGCAGGCGGATCGTTTGAGTTCAGGAGTTCAAGTTCAGCCTGGGCAATATTGAGACTCCGGCTCTAAACCCCCTGCCCTGTCCCCCGAAATGGTGGTACCTCCACGCCATGCAATACTCACTCCCCAGCAACAAAAAGAACAAGTCGCCAGTCCCCATGACCACACGGAAGGATCTCAAAGGCACCACGCTGAGCGACAGAAGCCAGGCTCAGAGGGTTAGTGTGTGTGATTCCATTTCTGTGACTGTCAGGGGCCGAATCATGGCCCCCGAAGATGCCCATGTCCTAACGCCTGGAACCTGTGTGCATGTTCCATCGCGTGGCAGAAGGGACTTCGCAGATGACATTATGCTGAGGATCTTGGGACGTAGAGACGAGCCTGGAGTATCCGGGTGGGCCCCGAATTATCATAAGGGTCCTTTTTTTTTTTTCTTTTTTTTTGAGACAATGTCTCACTCTGTTGCCCAGGCTAGAGTGCCGTGGCGTCAGCCTAGCTCACAGCAACCTCAGACTCCTGGGCTCAAGCGATCCTTCTGCCTCAGCCTCCCAAGTAGCTGGGACTACAGGCATGCGCCACCATGCCCAGCTAAT
>CAUYRT010045250.1:0-12996 GCA_963574885.1 Lepilemur ruficaudatus | reverse complement strand
TCAGCCTAGCTCACAGCAACCTCAAACTCCTGGGCTCAAGAAATCCTTCTGCCTCAGCCTCCCAAGTAGCTGGGACTACAGGCATGTGCCACCATGCCCAGCTAATTTTTTCTATATATTTTTAGTTGGCCAATTAATTTTTTTTTTTTCTTTCTTTTTTTTTTTTTTTTGAGACAGAGTCTCACTCTGTTGCCCGGGCTGTAGAGTGCCGTGGCATCAGCCTAGCTCACAGCAACCTCAAAACTCCTGGGCTCAAGCGATCCTTCTGCCTCGGCCTCCCATGTAGCTGGGACTACAGGCATGCGCCACCATGCCCGGCTCATTTTTTACATGTATTTTTAGTTGTCCAATTAATTTCTTTCTATTTATAATAGAGACGGGGTCTTGCTCTTGCTGGTCTTGAACTCCTGACCTTGAGCTATCCACTCGCCTCGGCCTCCCAGAGTGCTAGGATTACAGGCGCGAGCCACATGCCCAGCCTATTCAAATACTTTAAATCAAACAGATGCAACAAGATGAATACAGAATTTGATAAGAATCCATTTGTTTTATATTAAGCCAAATTAAGCAAATTTTCAAAACTAAACTATGCCATTCTTCTCACTAAATTTTGGTTTGGAAAAGTTACTTTATGAAAAATGTTATTTACACTAATGTAATGGATTACTTAATGAATATTTTAATCTCTCAGTTTTAATCTCTAATACAGAAAATATAAGAACACACAAACAAAAGTTCTTTGTAGTCTTCAACTTCTAAGAGTGCAAAAGGGTCCTGCAACCAAAAAGTTCGAGAACCACTGTATTAGGTAATATTCCTTCATAAAATCTAAGTGCCTTACTTCTTAGGAATTATTTAAAACAACCAATTTTTCTGGAAAGTAACAAAAGTATGACTTAAGTATTGAGTTTTCCATCTTTTCAAGGAGACTGGTTTCTCAAAAGCTTAAAAATCATGGTTCTCCTTATCTTTATCCTGAGGTGTGAAAGTTCTCTAAAGCCTAAGTACTCAAGAATTAGTTTGCTCTTTTTTCAAACATACTAAAAACCCAGAAGTCAAAAAGCAATTGAGTTGGCTCCCGCCTGTAATCCTAGCACTCTGGGAAGGCCGAGGCAGGCAGATCATTCAAGGTCAGGAGTTCAAAATCAGCCTCAGCAAGAGGGAGACCCGGTGTCTACTAAAAATAGAAAGAAATTAATTGGCCAACTAAAAATATAGAGAAAAAATTAGCCGGGCATGGTGGCACATGGCTGTAGTCCCAGCTACTTGGGAGGCTGAGGCAGAAGGATCACTTGAGCCCAGGAGTTTGAAGTTGCTGTGAGCTAGGCTGACGCCATGGCACTCTAGTCCGGGCAACAGAGTGAGACTCTGCCTCAAAAAAAAAAAAAAAAAAGGCAATTGAGTGACATTGACTACTGAATTTGAAACCACTGAATTGTAAAGGAAACCATACACATATGAAAGACTCCAGAGGAAAGAAGTCTGCAATATAATAGGGCTAATTCTTTATCCACAAAAAGCCTTTAAAAAAACAAAATTGGTAAGAAAATCACATAGTCAAAGGAAAACAAAAAAACACAAAGGAAGAAAAAACTATAAATGGCCAATAAGACACACAACTTAACAATGAGATATTATTGACTTTTTGGCAAAGATTAGAGTTTCAAAACATTGCAATTAGAGAACATGGAAGGAGGCACTGTCATCCACTATAGGTGAATTCAGTAACTACTTTGGCAATATCTCTTTCCTCAAACACAGGATATTGTGGTCCTCCCCCTGCTGGTCAATATGCATAAATCTACCTTATTTTCCTTAATAGATGAATGGTAAAATTAGCATAGATGCACCATATTTTATTAAAACTTAATCACAAACCTTTAACTCAGCAATCCTTAGCGTTTTCCTCCAGATGTACTCACAAACTCACAACAATGTAATTTTATGAATACGAATTGTAGACTTGTTTTTAATTTATAAAAGCCAGAACTACCTGAGTGTACCTTAGGAAAAGAATGACTAAATGCCCTTTGACTAAAAGTGTAAAAAAAAAAAAAAAATACCAGTTCAGAAATCTAAGGCCCTGCCTGATCTGCCCCCACACTTCACTTGTATCCTCCTCTATTCTGCCCTTCATTTCCCAGAACCACTCTGGTCCTTTTTCCTACTGCAGGATCTTTGCACACACCTTGATCTACTACAATGCTTTCTTCTTGCTCGCACTCACAGTAAGATGTTTTGTTCAATGTTTGACTTCCCCTCCAAATTGTGGGCTTCCTCAGTGTAGCGCCTGTCTTGCTCACCACTGCATCCAAAGCCTAATAGTGCTTGGCCGACAGTAGCCTCTCCTCAAATGTTCAAGTAAACTAAAGCTTTAAAAGTCATTTCTTTAACAGAAAATATTTCAGATACATGTAACAGGTTGAAAAAGTTTGAAAAACACATCTTGATTGTCTACATAGATTTTTCTAACCAAAGAAATACTTAATTCTACCAAAGCACTCTCAGGCATTGCTCAACTTGACATAAAGCCCACTTTTTCTTTTTCTTTTTTTTTTTGTTTGTTTTTGAGACAGAGTCTCACTCTGTTGCCCGGGCTAGAATGCTGTGCCATCAGCCTAGCTCACAGCAACCTCAAACTCCTGGGCTCAAGCGATCTTTCTGCCTCAGCCTCCCAGGTAGCTGGGACTACAGGTATGTGCCATCATGCCCGGCTAATTTTTTGTATGTTTCTAGTTGTCCAGTTAATTTCTATTTTTAGTAGAGATGGGGTGTCGCTCTTGCTCAGGCTGGTTTCAAACTCCTGACCTTGAGCGATCTGCCTGCCTTGGCCTCCCAGAGTGCTAGGATTACTGGCATGAGCCACCACCCACTTTCTTTTTAAAAATCTTGCTAGAGGGCCAGGCGAGGTGGCTCATGCCTGTAATCCTAGCACTCCAGGAGGCCCAGGCTGGAGGATTGCTTGGGGTCAGGAGTTCAAGACCCACACCTCAAGCAAGAGTGAGACCCCGTCTCTGAAAAATAGAAAGAAATTTGGGCCGGGCGCGGTGGCTCACGCCTGTAATCCTAGCACTCTGGGAGGCCGAGGCGGGCGGATTGCTCAAGGTCAAGAGTTTGAAGCCAGCCTGAGCAAGAACAAGACCCGATCTCTACTATAAATAGAAAGAAATTAATTGGCCAACTAAGATATATATAGGAAAAATGAGCTGGGCATGGTGGTGCATGCCTGTAGTCCCAGGTACTCGGGAGGCTGAGGCAGAAGGATCGCTTGGACCCAGGAGTTTGAGGTTGCTGTGAGCTAGGCTGACGCCACAGCATTCTAGCCCGGGCAACGGAGTGGGACTCTGTCTCAAAAAAATAAAACAAAAAAAATCTTCCAGAAAGACTGTCCATACTGACACTTGTTCAGTACTAGTGAGCACATCTTACCTACCCCTTCAATGCTAAGCTTTTGAGAACAGGAACAATGCCCTCTACGTCTTTGCTCCTATATTCCCCTCCTGACTTAAGATGATACATTGCAAATAATTCCACCAAAAAGTATATTTGTTCAAAGCAACCCTGATTCAGACAGTCTCGTTACAGTTTTAGGTCAAATCATGTTCACATCAAGTTACAGCTGAGTTGAATTCTAACAGAAACTAAAGGCCAAAAGTACTTTTGCAATACCAAGAGATACTACCTAGAGGATTGAAGGGAAAGAACTTTTCTATTTCTGGATAGGTGTCATCGGAGGCAGGAACCGAGCTTTTTCCTGTAATCGTCTTCTCAGTCACCTAGAACAACCCAAGAAAAAATAGTGAGAGTGGAAGCCTCATCAACCGATTAGTACAAAAGACTGTAGGGCTCTTCAAAATTGCTTCACCACGTTTTAAAACTTGTCAATTTCATGCTGCCTTCTAAGCAGCCATATTCCTTAGTTCACATGATTATACTTAAATATAATTCAAATAATATAAAATAAATACAATGCTAGCAGCATGGCTTAAAATTCTGAAATTTCAGTATTAGCACCTGTCAGCATAAGTTATCAAGAAGGCAGAACAGAGTTCATTCAGAGCTAATCAACTGAATTATTCAATCTAACAGAGGAGAAAATGGGCATGAGTCACCCAGAAGAGTAGCTAATCCTTAAAGCTCAAATTCTGGCTTGTAGAAGTATGATTTTTTTTTTTTTTTTTTTTTTGGGACCGAGTCTCACTCTGTTGCCCGGGCTGGACTGAGTGCTGTGGCGTCAGCTTAGCTCACAGCAACCTCAAACTCCTGGGCTCAAGCAATCCTTCTGCCTCAGCCTCTCAAGTAGCTGGGACTACAGGCACGCGCCACCATGCCCAGCTAATTTTTTCTCTATATATCTTTAGTTGGCCAATTAATTTCTTTCTTTCTATTTATAGTAGAGACGGGGTCTCACTCTTGCTCAGGCTGGTTTCGAACTCCTGACCTTGAGCAATCTGCCCGCCTCTGCCTCCCAGAGTGCTAGGATTACAGGCGTGAGCCACCGTGTCCGGCCTAGAAGTATGATTTTTTTTCCAGTGTTACCTCAATTATTTGCTTGGTTAATGTTAAAAACAAGTTTATGTTCCTGAAATACACTGAATTAAGAAACAGCAAAAGACAGTCAAGGACTTTAAAAGAAACACCATGAATAATTCCCTTGTCTGGAGTTGGCAGGTAGATAGTCTACTACAGAAGTAAGCCAAAATGGAAGCCTGCATATTCTTGATTTATGTCACCTCAAATGTGCATACCCAGAAGAAATCCTACACCATAGTTTCCCACACTTTAGTTGTGTAACAGTCTCATTTCCCCCATATCTTTGCAATGCCCATATTTAACATTTTTAAGTCAATTCACTTTCTTAAAAAAGATATCCTTTCCTTGAGGTTGCAGTGAGTTACGATCGCGCCACTGCACTCCAGCCTGGGCGACAAAGCAAGACCCTGTCTTTTTCATTTCAAAATATTAAGGGGGTACAAATGTCGTTACACGGATAGCTTTTATAATGCTTTAGTCAGGACTATAGGTGTGACCCATCACCTGAATAGTGTTCCTTGTACCTGTTAGGTAGGTTTCCCCCCTTCTTAATTTCCAACAATTTTTACTTTTTTCTGTGCCCATATGTGCCCATCAATTAGTTACATATTAGAGAGTACATGTGGTGTTTGTTTTTCCATTCCTGAGATACTTTACTTAGGATAATGGTCTCCAGTTCCATCCAAATTGCTACAAAAGACATTCTCTTTTTTATGGCTGAGTAGTACACTCCATGGTATACATATACCTCATTTTGTTAATCCACTGATGAGTTGATGGGGACTTGGGTTGATTCCACATCGCTGTAATTGTGAATTGTGCTATAATAAACATTGCAGTTGCAGGTGAGACCCTGTCTCTTAAAAAAAAGATATCCTTCCTTGTCTAAAGATGCATACACATAATTCACTTGTTTCCTAATACAGATTAAACAAAACAGTTATTCAAAAAAGTGTTAATCCGCATGCTAAAGTCATCTTTCAAAGCAAAATCCTCTTGTTCTGGGATACACAGACCTGTATCTTGTGACCCATACTCAAAGATCAACATGCTAGTAAATTGTCATCTAACAAGCCAGTGATTACTCAGAGGCAGGAGGAGAATGGCAGCACCTGACTTATATCAGCAATGTAACCTCTTGGTACTTTAAGTATCTATAAGTAGATACCAATCTACTTCAAGACACCAGTTAAGGACAGGTGAGGCAAAAATATGCATTAGCTCAGTTTGAGACTTCCAATCTCAAGGTACAGAGAAGTCTAGAAGGACAATATTCTTCACCTATTAATCAATGTTTACTAGACTATTTCCCTTCCACTCAGAGGGAAGAAAGCCAAGTAGGATGCCAATAGTCATGTTAAGAGCCAAAAGTGCTTAAAAATTTAAACAGTGTCTTTATAGCCAACACTTACCTTTTTGGCAGGGAAGGTTGGCTGTTTTTGTTTCACGGGTCCGTTAGTCTTTACTGACTTTTCTGTAGCTCTGTTGACAGTTCCCAAAGCCTTTCTGGCAGTTTTAGCTAAGGCTGGTGGAGCATCAAATATTTTGCCAACACGTGGTGTTGAAACCTGAGATCTCCCATCTGAGGCTTTGGTTGCTGAAGAAAAAGTCTTACCATAAGAACATTTGAGCAGCAAATACCTGTGCAACTTGAATGCTGTGTATATAAACTTGATCTAATTCTCACCCCAAACCCAATCCCCATTTTTGGCAGTGGCATGGCTATGACATGCCGAACAGCACTGAGGTTCAATACTCTCCTAAATCACCTTGTTAAAATACTGAACATGAAAAGAGACGGATAACAAACTTGACTGCAATTGCCCACAAAGCACACTAAACGCCTCACCCAGCTCCAGGCCACATCCACAATACCAGTGTATCCGATTGCAGCCTTGTATACTTACAAGGCCCAGACCTCAGCTTTAGCCCATCCTTAGGAGCCACACGGGTGCCTGGTTCTCCATTTTCCTTATCGACAAAGATCAGAGTAGCCATTCTGGATTATTCTAAGGGTGAGAAACACATTAGATACGGGGAATTGGGGAAGGGGAGAGAAGCTCAAGTATAGCAACAGACCAAACTTTTCATCCTGAGTATGTCCACACAAAAACAAGAGCTAAGCACAGAGAGGAGCGCGTGCTTGAGCCAAAAAGCACTTAACCCAGCTCTTAAGTCTTCCGGCCTGAGTCAGAGGCGCTCAGGTCCTGAGGGGCAGGCGGTTTGGAGCTGGCACCCCTCGGAAGAGAATCGCCACAGGTAACAGTTCGCAGTCCGAGGCCGCAGCTCAACCGGGCTCAAAGCCATCAACACCCCAGGGAAGCCCCCTCACCCTGCGGCCCCATCTTCCAGCCCTAGCCCCAGCCCCAGCCGGCTGGTCTCCCCGCCCGACCCGGGTCGCCCAACCACTCGCGACGCTCCCGTCTACCCACGTCGTTCTCCAAAACCAAACTCACCTGAGAACGCTGCTAACGGGCCCGGCACACTACCGGTTTAAACCACAACTCCCGACCCAATTGGCTCGTCTGCCCAAGAGGCGGGACTTGAGGGCGGGGTCTCCAAGAAGAGCCAATGGAGGAAGCTAAACTGCCGGGGCTCCGCCCAGAAAGCTCTGTCTCGGCCTTTGCGGCGCGTTTCTTGGGAAGAAAAAAACTACCGATCTTCTAACATTCAAAAAGCCTGAGAGGCTTTTTTGTTCTCCGTATTATTGTGCTGCATGGACTGAAGCACTGACCCAATGACGCTGTTTTATTGCTTTAAGGTCTGTTTATGTAAATGGCACTGTAGAAAGGTTTGAAAATAAATACTGTACCAATGTTGGGGAAAACAAGCAATATTGAGTCTAGAGAATAATAGCAGAGCAGAATTTAAAATTAAGAAGAAATGTAAATATAGATAAAACAGCAGTGTTTGAGTCATTCTGTAATGCTCGTGATTAAGAATGGATTGATTATTCCCTATTTGCAGAACTCTCCTCAACACTTGAGGCTAGGATGCTGTTTCTATTAGAGCATCACAAACCTGTGTCTTGGGAACAAAGTGATGATCCTAATGAATACATAATGTAGTCTTCCCTTAAAATTCTATAATATCATTTAATAGTGATACCATTTGTTTTCATCCTCTAACATTTCAACAATATATTCATCAAAGCTGCCTGGAAGGGCCTGGCCAGGGAACAAGAGAAGATCAGTGGAATAATAAAGATATAGAAAAGGAATTCCAGTTTCCCAGATATTAGAAGAAATTTTGCTTGAAAAAGTCAATGACCTTTCTTATTTCTACAGTAAATGGCACTATATTGAACAAATACAGGATAAAAGAATAAACTCAAAAGATTAAGGCTGTATCATTCAAACTTCTACTTCCTAAAGGTCACCAGATACATTTTAACCTGCAGATAAACTGGGAGAGAGGACTTGACCCTATATTACTCTTTCACAAAAAGTTAAGTACTACCCCTGGCAAACACATGGTTCCCAACATATGCCAGTTCATCATCTCTTCTTCCCTGGCATTTCAGGACCAAATTGATTAAATGACTCATGCATTCAACAAATATTTATTGAATGCCTATTAAATTCTGGACACTATGTGAGGCGTTAAAAAGAAAACATTCTAGCTTAAAGTGAAGAAAAAAGGAAAGACAAAAATTCATGCATACTTTTGCTGTCCCTTCCCTGTCCTCTTTCCTTTATCCCCACCCCCTTTATTTTCTCCCTGTATCTTCTTCTAAAATTCACATCTCCATATTATACCATCAGCACACAAAAGTATTAATCTTTGAGATTAAATCTGCAAAACACCTACAGCTTGCTAGGGGGGATTCTCTAACTTCTAAGGTTTGGGGGACAAGGTTTATCTCCTTAGGATGTCTTCCTCTTTTTTCCCACCAACAGGAAGCATTGTTTCTTCTAAGATCATGCAGCAGCTGTAAACCATAACCACCCTCTCTTTGAATAATCACAATTTTCTTACTAATGATGCCCCCAGACCAGCTGTGCTATTCCCAATTATTACCGGGGATACCCAATTGCTTAACCACTCTCATTCATAACAGCACCTGGTCCCTAGTTACTCCCAGTAACTCCCAGTCCTCCTTTACAAACAGCAAACCATCCAGAATCAATCCCTCCTTCCCCAGACCCTCCCAGAACCCTCTAGAAGGACTCCAAATGTTAGAAAACATTCATCCCTCTTGCCCAGCGCATTCTATGATTCCTCTGGGAAATGTACTCCCCGGTATTTATGTCTTGTAGTTATGGCTAATTGGGATTCAATAAGCAAGTTCAGGAATTTTTTTGTAAGTGAAAAACACTGGATGATGTAAATTCGAGGAAGAAACTCTATTTTCACCACATCCCCAGCGTTTTACATAGCCTGGCTACTAATTAATACTAATTTTAACTGTTTATTTTAGTTATATGTCACCAACTTCCACGTTCATTTCATAGTCTTCTAGTGAGGCTTAAATTGTTGTCTGTTCTGGGTACTAACTTTTTTGGGGGGGGGGAGACAGAGTCTCCCTCTGTTGCCCAGGCTAGAGTGCCTTGGCGTCAGCCTAGCTCACAGCAACCTCAAACTCCTGGGCTCAAGCGATCCTCCTACCTCAGCCTCCCGAGTAGCTGGGACTACAGGCATGTGCCGCCATGCCCAGCTAATTTTTTCTATATATTTTTAGTTGTCCAGCTAATTTCTGTTTTTAGTATAGACGGGGTCTCCCTCTTGCTCAGGCTGGTCTCGAACTCCATACCTGGAGCGATCCTCCCGCCTCGGCCTCCCAGAGTGCTAGGATTACAGGCTTGAGCCACCGCGCCCAGCCCTAATTTTTTTTTTTTAACGTCCTAAAATTCTGCGATTCTAAAAAAAAAAAAAAACAAGAGTTCACGAATGGAAGCCAAAAATAAGGTGCTCAAGCTTCCTAATCCCGGCCCTTAGGTAAGTAGAGCAATACGCACACCCCGAGAGGTTGCGAGACTTACGGCACGGGACAGCCGAAGCCCCCGGAAGTTACTAGTGCGCATGTGTTGGTCATCCGGAAGCTATTGCGTGCTTGCCGTGAAAAGGGCAAGAAGCCCGGAAGTAACATTGCATGATTGGCTTCCTTTCCGTCGAACGGTTTTGGGGTCGGCTGCGGCGGAACTGAGTAAGAAAATATTCGTAGAATTTGCAGGCGAGGGAGAGTTGGGTATCCTCAGAAAGTGTATCAAAGGCTCTTAGTTATTAGCTCTATCCTCACGGGAGTGACGAGCCTTAGGTAGAGGAGGGAACGAGGACCGGGGGCTGAGGAGGAAGCCGCTGTTCTAGGGCACGGGAATGGTACTCGTGCCCAGCCAGACAAGGCTGCGCCCTCAGGGAAAGAGTCGGGATAACTATGAGAGCGTCCCCTTTGTCGCGGTTGTTTTAAGTACTCCTCGGACATCTTGAGCGATCCCTAGACTGCAAGCGGGAAAAGCCGCTTCCAGTACTCAAGATGACAGACTTCGTTTCCTCGCCAGAAAAATTTCTTCTGAGTTTTTCGCGGTAAGTACGGATGATCCTACTTCACAGAGGTATTATGGAGAGTTCAATGAAATCATCTTTGTAAAGCGCTAAGTAGTGTCTTACAGGAAGCTCTCAGTCAAATGCGAACTATTATTCTTTTTGCTTGGAAAAAGGTCCCTCGACGGCGAGGAAATCTAATGAGTACAACTTGGTGTCTACAATACTTTATTCAGTTTTAGGGCTTTTTGTTTGTTTTGTTTTTGTTTTGAGACAGGATCTCGCTCTGTCTCAGAGTGCAGTGGTGTGATCAAACTCTTGGGCGCAAGCTATCCTCCTGCCTCAGCCTCCTGAGCAGCTGGGACTAGAGGCGGGTGCCAGCACGCCCAGATAATTTTTTCTGTTTTTTGTAGAGACGGGGTCTCGCTCTTACTCAGGCAGGTCACTCGGTTATAGTTTTTAATATTGCAGGCCCAGAAGCTGATATCCTATGGAGATACTATAACATAATGGTTTAAAGAACTGACTTTGGAGTTAGACTTCTGTAAGATCTTTGTTTCTTATTAGCATGTGTCCTTAGCTGAGGACCTTTCTGTTTCTTCACGGTAAAAATGGGATTAATCAGACTTACTTAATGAGGTTGTGGTAAAGATTACATGAGATGATGCATGATAAACTAAAGAAATAGTAGTTGTTTTAATGTAGATGATTAGATCTACCATTGTAGATCATCTTTGACTTCACAGTATACTTGGGCCTTTATCTGTTCATATATTACATAAACATCTGGAGATTTTCTATACATCAGAAACACAGGAGGAAAAAACACCTTTGAGCAGCATCAGAGGCTCCTAGCTATTGAGCACTTTCTGTTGAGAAAGAGCTTGTGTAAAGGCCTAATGTCTGCAGGGAGCATGGTGTGTTAGAGGAACTACAAAGTCTGTAGTTGGTAGAGAAGGAATAGGGGGATAGTTGTAATGGTGAGTCTGGAAGGTAGACAGTTGCCAGACCGTGGTGAACCATGTAGGTGTGTTAAAAAGATGTTGGTTTTTAGAGTAAGAATAGTAAGATCCATTGGAGCTGCAATATTCAATATGGTAGTTATTGGCCGTTTGTGGTCATTGAGGCTGGAAATATGGCAAGTGCAAATAGGTGTAAAATCCATAGTGGCTTTTAAGGACTTAAGTTGATTTTTTTTATGTTGATTGAAATTTGAAATTATAATATGTTGGATATACTGGGTTAAATAAAACTTTGCAAAAGTAATTTTTAATGCTCTGGCTTCTCTTCAGATTGTGTAAAAGTGATTTTACCTTTTTTTGTACATTTTAAATATGATTACTGGAAAACAGAAAATTGCATATGGGGCTGATATTGTATTTCTCTTGGGTGGTGCTGCATTGAAGGGTTTTAAGCCTGGGCATGGGACATAACATAATCAAATTTGTGTTTTGAAAAATTAACACTGCAGTGTGGAGAATTAGTTGGAGGGAATCAGAGGAGACCAGTAAGTAGGAAAAAGTAATAACTTGCACTAAGGTAGTAGCATTGAGAATGGAAAGAAGCAGATGGATTTGAATGATATTCAGAAGATAAAAATAATAGTTCTTAGTGTTGAAATAAAAATGAGAATAAGCTGAATTACTTACGTAAAGAGATGGATGGTATTATCTCTCATTGAGATGGGGAACAGTGGAAGGAAATGGGATTTCAGAAGGAAGATCATGAGTTTGAATTAAGACGTGTTGAGTTTAGGTGTCTCTGAGATCTACCTCTAAGAGGAGAGGTCAAGTCAGCAATTGGATATATGTATCTGAAGCCCAGATGAAAAGTCTGGAGTAGAAAAAAAGAGAGCCAACAGTGGTATATTGTGGCTATTGAAGCCTTGGAAATTATTGAGTTTGTTCACCAGTCAAGTTCAGAGTGATGAAAGAGGTACTGATTTAGTCTTAAAGAATCTAACATTAAATAATGAGAAAGTCTACTTTCTAATATAAATCTGACTTCTTTGTTTTCTTAGGGGAGGCCAGGTAACCATGTCAGCTGCAGTTGTAGATGCAGTTAATGCTGCCCTCCCAATGGGGTCTAAAGAAATGAGTTTGGAAGAACCAAAGAAAATGACCAGAGAGGACGGGAGAAAGAAGAAGGAGCTAGAAGAACAGCAAAAATTGGGCAATACTCCTGCAGAAGTTGATGAAGAAGGAAAGTAAGTAATTTTTTTACATGATCTGTTCATTAAGAATTCAAATTCATGTCTATGTAGTTCATCAATTTCTCATTCTTTGATTTGAGAGGAAGCTATCTTTATCATTTACATCATTTTTGTTTTTATTATTTTATCAAATAGACAGTAATGATTTAGTAATCAAATAACACTGAAGGGCTCATAATGAAAAGCAGCAGTCCTTTTCCACTCTGCCTGCTGCTGCTCTGCTCCACAGAAGTGACTACTTTTAAATCTATTTAGAGTTTTTCTGGTTGTTACTTTCATATCTTTGATACCTACACAATTATGTTATTAGTTAACTCTAGACATTATCTGATGTAAGACTTCTTGTTCTGATGAAAGATTTAGATCACCAACAGATTGCTGTCTTCCTTCTCTCCTCCCCCTTCGTTATATCACTGATTTTAATTTCTTGGCTGGAAATTTTTTTACTGTAATGATAAATTACGTCTTTGTTTTTAATTGTCCTTCTTTATAGAAATAGCAACCATATTCTGTCTCCCCTCCCACTACAATATTTCTATGCTTAGATTCTGTATAGGTTACCTTTGTAATTGTAATATTGATTCTATTCAAACTTTATTCTTACATGTTTTTTTTTAACTTTATTACACAGACATCAACCCTCATATTCCTCAGTATATTTCTTCAGTGCCATGGTATATTGATCCATCAAAAAGACCTACTTTAAAGCACCAGAGACCACAACCAGAGAAACAAAAGCAGTACAGTTCATCTGGAGAATGGTACAAGAG
>CAUYRT010045248.1:0-15444 GCA_963574885.1 Lepilemur ruficaudatus | reverse complement strand
TAAACAATGTTCAGCATCCATTCAAAAATTGTTAGACATGTCAAGATAAAGCCAAGAGGGGGGAAAATACAAATAAACAATAGCAATAGATCCACAGGTGATCCAGTTATTGAATTTCACAGATATGTACTTTAAAATAACTGTAATTAACATGTTCAAGAAAATAGAGAAAAAGAGATAGTGGATAAAAAGATGGAGAATTCCGTACCCTTTTTAAGAACTGGAATCTAAAAAAGGATCAAACTGAAATTCTAAAACCAATGTGAGTTACCATTATCAAAGTAGGATTACCTTTAAAAAAAGTTCTTACTGAGTGTGAGCTGAGTTACTTTTGTGAAACAATCTCTCCCACTTCTGGTATCTATTTGCATCTAATGATACAGACATGGGCTATGGAGGCTCCTAGGCCAGTATAGCCACTGTGGAGGTTCAGACATAGCAGTCGTGTACTGCTGAACTGAAACCTTTGCAAGGAAGCCATGAGGATTAGACGAGATCCTCAGACCACATAGATGAGCCAACAAAATGAGGTCTTCATCTAAACTTGGGAATTAGCTACCACAGGCAGCAATGCTGTTATGTGATTTAAGGGAACCTGGCAGTAATGAAATAACAGTCAATCCGTAAGTTCTACAAATCACTGATTCTTAAAGTGGTGTGTAGGCAGTCCAAAATATCTTGACAATATCCACTGGCTTTAGGGAGGAAATGCTAAAGCTTATGTTTATGTTCAACTCATGTTTGAAATGCTTACATATTAATTTTTCATTGTATACTTAGTATTATATATTGGTAGTGTGGGATATGCTAACTTATAAGTAAATGAATGAATATAATGAAATGAGTTTAATTTTTTTTTATTGCTGGCCAAAGTTAAGGGACCATTTTTCTAAACCTACATATTCATTTACTAAATTTCGTGTTGCTTCTACTACATCATGATTAAAATCCCACTAGAGTTAGTTAATATCGGAATTTGGAATTTCATTTATGTATCTCAGTTTTTCCCATCTATAATTTCTTGGAAGTCAGGTGTTTTGTGAACTACACTGAAATGACAATCTTATATGCAGAAAAGAGAATAGTTTTCTCAAAGTTAAGTTTCTTTCCCATTCATTTTTGTTAATTTTGCTTATTGCTACTAGTTTTCTGAAGTCTTAGTAAACAATAAAACAGATGAATAAGTAATAAATTAGTAATAAAAGAAACAGCAAGCTACAGGTTTTTTTTAGCTTGTATTTTTTTTTATGGATACATACTCTCAGTTGTGATTTTTTAAAATTGTGGATGTATAATATACTCATATATTTATTCTTATCTTACAGGATGGAATTAAATTTATCAGCTAAAGTTTTGGTAAGGATGCCCTGACTCCCAAGATATGCTGATACCTGGAAAAACTTGAGAAGCATCATGCTATTTTATGGCTTTGCTCTCTGGTATCTGTTAACAGCACTTGGAAGAATAGCTTTTTGAGCTGACATAAGAATTATTTATGCATAAATAAATTGATAGTTGTGAGAACAGATTTTGAGAGTAGGTAAGGAAAGGAAGTAAAGGCAGTGGGCATCTGAGAAGGAGAGAAAACTCACTAAAAATCACAGAAAATAAGCTTCCTCTTACCTTGCAATTGGGGTAAGCCCTACATCTTAGAGTCTTAAAAGTTGAAAGAAAACTCAGGGGTCACTTAGCCCAACTGTGACTGGGGGGATTACCAGGACGTGAGACTCCCAGTTTTAAAACTGGGAAAGTGCCAGCAAACCAGGATGAGTTGATCATGTAATCTCTGACCTTCTGCAAGAATCCCTTCTGACATGGTAATATAGGTCATTATTGTTCCCAATTTCTAGGTGACATAAATAATTTACAGATGAGGCTGGGTAATCAGCCAAACTTCTGTCTGAATACTGTCGGTGATGGGCAGCTAGCTAATGGTTCTATTGGATGCTTCTCCCTCATACTGTAATATTTTCCCCTGTCATTTACATGCATTGGTCCTTTCTTACATGAAGATCACACAGGGCTTCCATCTGGTAAGTCTAGAAAATCAACTTGTTGAGGTGCCAAAAAAATCAATCAACAACCATACTCCTCCCTCCCTGCCAACTCAACATACTCATTTCAATTCAATTCAGTGTACAAGACCTGTGCTAGGCCGAGGAGGAGAAACTTGGGCCAATGAACAACTCTATAAAGAATACTGATAAAATGTCTAAATGTGGTAGCCCAAGGTAAGTGCTTCTTTTGGAACAAAAGTACAATATGTAATGCATGCAAGAAATAGAAGTGCAGATAATTAAAGCTAGACTACAGTAAGTTATTTGCTGTAGTTTGTCCAGTTGTATTTGACAAGTTAATTCAAATTGGTTTGATTGAGTATGTGGACATCTTCAGCTCATAGGATGAGTGAAACATTTGTTCAAAGACACAACATTGTGCTGTAAAAATAGTATTGTAAAGATAATTTTGGGGGGAGGGGAAACTCAAGGAAAGCCACAGCATCAATTGTAACCCGTATCCACTGTCATTATTAACGAGGAGATAAAGCCAATGATAGTTAAACGTGTATAAAGTGATAAGTTTAGCAGCTATGCGATTGGCACTGAAATGTAGAATAAAATGGAGACCTGGAATGATTACCAAAAAAAATCTGATTTTTCTTTGTTTCCTTTTTTTGGATTAGGTTTCTATGTAGGCCAAATATACCAGAAGACTGTAAAATTTCCTCTTTAATTTGCATGCCTAAGTATAGTCTTGCATATTAGAAATGAGGAAAAATAAAATGTAACTGATAAGTTATAAGGGAATATATATTGGTTAAAAGAACAGAATCAGTTTTCAGAAATGTAAGAATAAATGTTCTGTGTCAATAAAAACAAATTTGAGCTTACATCATGGCTGTCAGATTTTTTTTAATTCTTCTGATAATTCTATAATATCAGTCTAATCTGCTTTCTGAGTTTTTTTTCAATGCAAAAGATTGTTTAATTGATCTGTCAGGTGTTTCGGAGGTTTGTGTGCATGAACCTGAAATCTGAAACCAAAACCCGCAAAATAACATGCTATGCATATGGGAAGTAAATAGATAGCATATTATTTTTTTGTACTTGGCTTGGAATTATTTTATTTGATGGTTCTTACTAGTGCTGAGTATCTTTGAAATCCTATCATATAATTTTAGTTCGAGACTAGCCTGAGCAAGAGCAAGACCCCATCTCTACAAAAAAATACAAAAATTCTTGGTGCCACATGCCTGTAGTCCCACCTACTCTGAAGGCTGAGGCAGGAGGCCAACTCCTAGAGCCCAGGAGTTGAAGGTTGCAGTGAGCTATGATGACGCCACTGCACTCTAGCCACTGCACTCTATCCAGGGTGACAGAGTGAGACCTTGTCTCAAAAATAAATTAATCAATCAATTAATTAATCAATTAATTTCTGGTCTTTTTGTTGAACACATGTGATCTCTCTGCTACCTCTCAGATTTTTTTACTGCTTATTTTTTATCTTATTCATCTTCTTTTGGTCTCCTCTCCTGATTATATTTTAGCAGTGTAAAGGAGAAGGCTGTGTTCACTTCTCTGCTTCTTCTCAAAGAAATTTTATTTTTTCTTTATCTTTGAAAATAAGGGGGAAAAAAAGAAAGAAAAGAAGGAACCATTCTTCATTGGCTGGGGTAGATCTTCAGAGTGGAGGTAGAGTTAGGTTGTCTTCAGATTTTTTATATAAGGCCTTGATTATTTTATTTTGTATTCTTGCTATCAGAATTATTCTGTATATCAACAAAGCTTATCTTATTAAACTAATATTGACTTTTCAAACAAATCAGAGGTGCAAGGAATGTCACTGAGTGTTGATACATCTGTGAAAAGCTTTATATAGAAACTAAGAAATCTGTGTTAGGAAAGGGAAAGAAGAAGGCAAATGTGATAATAATTTATCATATAATGTCTAAGCCTAGTCATTGTGAATATTTCACTGTAAGATTAAGATGTATGTGTATATTGATTATGGAAATGCATTCTTCCTTATACATGCAGAATTATATCTTGGAGAAGTTGTCCCCAAGATGTTTGCTTTCCAAATCGTCTTTTCAGCTATATATGGATAGTAGAAATTCCATCTCTTCAATATTTTATGAGACAGTATGTTGGCTTGAAGATGTTATAAATGGCAAATTCCCTTCCAAACCTGTTTTTCTGCCCTTATTGGCTCTCTAAACTAAACTAGGTTGGATTTGCTTATATTCAGTTCTAGGTAAGTCACTAAATAAAGATAACCAGTTATATAGGATGTTATTTATGAACATAGGATATTGACTAATTCATAAACCCAACCAGTGAACCAGGGTAATATTTTTTTAAACAAAAACCCAAAAGTCAGAACAGTTATTTCTTGTGTTTAAGTCTCAGATGAACTCTGAAAATCCTTTACAAAAATAATTCTTAAATTTATAACAAAGTATAAAACTAAAGACTATGACAGCCAATTTAAGCATATAAACTTCCACATGTCATTTATAGAACAAGAAACAAAAGAGAAATACTTTTAAAGAACTTTTAAAATTGTTCTCTAATATGTTGGTTTCTTATTCAGCTCAGATATTTTATCAGACTAAGGTATACATTTTAACAAAATATACATGCCAATTTAAGAAGAATTTAGGAGTATACTATTTTTACACAATTTCCATAAGTTAATGGTCATTTAACTCCCGTTATCCAATCCAAAGGCGGCTATAATTTCTGAAACAAACTTTCAAGTGAGCTCACCTTGTGGTGGAAGGCTATGTCTTAACTTTTACCCTTGAGTGAAACCTCAGTAATGGTACTCTTTGTGTCTGTGTTTATAAAATGTACGATTTGGAATTTCTTTTCATTAATTGATTTTTCCTTCCTGTATGCAACACTCAGCAAGTATTTATTGACCATGTACCATGTGCCAAACACAACACTATTTGTACTAGACTAAATTGTAGAGGAATAAAATTAACAATAACAAATGACTTGACATTAAAGGCCTCAATTTACTAACAGAGAAGAAAGATATTGACCAGAATTCTTGGTATGAATCTCATTCAGTCTTCACAATGACCACATGTAATAGGTGTACGTGTAACTCAGTGCACAGATGAAGAAAGTGCAGTGCGGGGAAACTCAATAACTTGCCAAAGAGCACCCAGTTAGTGAATGGCAGGATCGGGAACAGAGCCCAGCATTGTCTGCTCTGAGCCTGTGATTTAACGACCCACCGTAGGCTTCCTGTGCTGCATCTCTTAGGGAAGAAACAGTGACCTCTGGGGTGCGGGAAGGAGATGGTGTCACAAAGGAGGTGCTATTTCAAGTGCATCTCCAAATAAGCTGGTAGCAGGCAGCTGTGGCAGGAAGAGAATGTCAGACAGGGCAGCACAGTGAATTATACTATAGGCGTGTTGTGTGGAGCAGGTCGGCATGTTTGCCAAAATGCTGGTGGCACGAAGGTGGGTAGATGTGCCCTGCCAAAGGCATGCGTACCATCTAGATTTCATCCTTTAGGTAGGTAGACACTGGAGTAGGAGTAGGAGTGCAGTGAGGGTGGAGTCTTAAAGAATTTGAGGCAGGGAGTAAGGTATCAGATTTGTGCTTTGAAAGGTGACTCTGGCAGAGAAGTGTGGAAGTTGGGTGAAGGGAGGCTGTGGTGGTGCTGGGGGTGGGTGTGGTAAAACCGGAGTCAGGAGTTCTCCAGGAGCGATGGTCAGGCCACCACTAAAGCCTGTGGCTGGGGAACAGAGAGAAGTGGCAGATCCGAATCTTGATGCACAGTTGAATGTGGAGAGGAAAGGAGGTGTGTCACAGGGAGAGATCTTGGTAAAATGATGCTTGGATTTCTGAATTAGGGAGCTGGAAGGGTGGTGACCAGTCTCTGATGGAATTCCAGAAAGAGGAGAAGGTTGGAGTGAAGAAGAGATGCCTTCCGTTTGGATGTGACGAGCTTGGGGTGACTGCATGCAGGCCATTCCACTGGGAGATGAACAAGAGGTGGTTAGAAATATCTGGGGTGCCATTAACTCACGCATGGTCCCACTCCAGAGCCACCTTTTACCTTTTATAATTACCCTGCCTGTCCTATCAGTCAGCAAGACCTGTCAATTCCACCTCCTTAATATTTCTTAAATCCCCCCTTACATAAATCAGTCTCTGGATCAGTCATTTGGACTGGTGTGTGCAAGGCCAAATAACTATGAACATAGTGTTTCTACAAGGCCCTTCAAAATCAGATTCAGGCCCATTTCTTCAGCTTTGTCTCTCTCCTTACCCCTCTGCACAGAGCCTGCACTCCAGCCATACTGAAGCAGCCACAGTTTGCAAGAGATCATGCTCCTCACATCTGTGTTGAAACATAGAAGACATGTCTCCAACCTCTACCCCATCCCTGGCTACACACCAGCGACAATGTGAGTAATATGGGGCTGACCCCCCAGGAGTGTCTAGGATATAATCAGAAAATTGTGGCTCAACTGAGTCACATTCGTGTCCATTCATCGAGTTTCATTGACAGCAAAAAGGTAGGTCCCTGGATGTCCACTTAAATTAACTGGACAATATCCTAATTCAGTGACTTGCAAAGAATCGGTTGGGTTACCTAATCATAACGTAGAATAGGTGGTTCATATATTCCTGTTGTCTTATTCTACTGAGACTTGGAGCATCATCGTTAGATATAAAAATCATTTGGTAGTGTGCTGCCATAGATAACTATAGAAAAAGTATGTGTGTGCCAATTTCTCTTATCCTGGCCTGTATCTCTGTGATGAAGGAAAGAGTAGCTAAGAGTGAAGCTAGAATTAGTAAAAATGAAAGAACAGTTCTGTAATGTATGCCATAAATAGGTCCGGCATGTAAAAAGTTAAAGAGTTTATTTTATTATGGAGCAAACTACAAGCAAGCAAAAGAAAATTTGTAATAAAATATTCTGCTTTATGCTCAGAATTCGAAAAGTGTTTTAGCTGTAGATTGGAAAACCTGCAGTTGCTTCATCACCACTTAATACACTGTAAATCAAATCATTTATGGACAGAAACAGACTTGAACATTTTCTTTGATGAGACATTTCATAATAAATCCATTTTACTCAGCACAGGAGAAAAAGAGTTTTAAAGTTTACTTTTTGTTTAAAGCAGCCAGTTCAGAATAAGCCAAAATTATCCCAGAGAATTGTTTATATTAAAAACAGGCTGAGAGTAGTTTGAACTGTGACCACCAAAAAAATTGAAGGATAAACCTTCACCTTGTCAAGATCTCTTTCAAAAACCCCTGTGCTGCTTCCAAGGAGAGGGAACAAAAGTAAATAACATCTGCAACCCAAATATTGCTTAATAGAGCGATTTGTCTCCAGGCCTACAGACTGGTGACAGGCGCACACCTCCTACCTTTTTCTAGCTGCCAAGGTTTATTCATGCCTCTGAGGCTGCATCCGCACAGAACTGAGTAGCGTGTTGGGTTGAAGACCTCTTTAAGGGCCTGGAATCCATAACTGCGACTGGATTCTGGATCGACCTTAAGGTAAACTATGCGACAGCTGTGTGCCTCAGTTTCCCTATCTAATGACGATGATAGTGGGGACTGTTGTAGGGACTAAAAGAGATGGCACAGCGTGGATCAGTGCCTGGCATATAGTAAACGCTCAATATACGTGAGTTGTGAGTTACAATTTCGTCGGGAGTTTCCTTGAACGCCACTTGGCCTGTCTCTCTAACTAGCAGCATAATAAATATCAATGGCATCAGAACGTGAGGGGACAGGGGCCACGTGATCGCTCCACGAAAGCCACTTGTGGGGGCCTTCAGAGAGTTAGCAACACGGCTGGAGGAGGAAAAGCCGTCGCGCCCGCGGCCCGCGCGATTTCCCGCCGCGCCCGCGTCCCCGGCGGCTGGCGGGCTCCGGGGTCGCCCGGGCCGCGGCGGCGGCGGCGGCGGCGGCGGCGGCGGCGGCGCGAGCGGCGCCTCGGGGCCGGTGAATCATCCCGGCAGACACCGAGAGCCGCGGCAGCAGAGAGCAGCGCTGAAAAATGGCTGAAGCGGCCACGGGCTTTCTGGAGCAGCTCAAGTCCTGCATAGTTTGGTCTTGGACGTATCTCTGGACCGTGTGGTTCTTCATCGTGCTCTTCCTGGTCTACATCCTGCGGGTGCCCTTGAAAATCAACGACAATTTGAGCACAGGTAGGGCCGGGCCGGCCGGGCCCGCGGCGCTCGCCCCTCCCCCGCCCCGGAAAGTTAGTGCAAGTCGCGCGGGGCCGCAGCCGGCGGGGGCGGGCGGCCGGGCGCGCGCTCGGGGACGCGCCGGACGCCCGCGGCCACCCGCCGGGGACCCGGCGCCTCAGGGGGCCGGGCCGAGCGGCCGGGCGTGTGGAGGCGGCCGGCGGCCTTCACGGCCCCGCGGAGGACGAGCCGCGCCGTGCACGCTCTGCTGGGCGGGCCGGGCCGGCGACGGCGGCGACACCGCGGCGCGATCCGGCAACCGGCCGCCCTCCGCCGGGGCTGGTGGGCGGGAGAGGAGGAGGACGGATGTCCGGAGCGTGGCAGTTCCCGGGGACACCCCCTCGGGTGTCCGAGCTCGAACTGCTAAGGCTCTTCGGACCCAGACCGAGTCCTTCCTCACGCCCTCTCGGCCGTGGGTGCTGGCCGTCCCAAGTGAGGTCGGGCGAGGCGCCCCTCCCCGCCCGGCGACAGTGGGCCGGCCGCGGGCTCCTGCCCGGTGGTGTCCGGCCGAGAAGCCCCCCACGGGGCCGGAGCCGCCCGGACGGCGCCCGTCGCGGGCCTGGAGTTGAACTCCGCCTGCGGTAGGGATGTCGCTCCGATTGGGACAGGGAGAGGGGTTCCCCAAGATTCTCTTAGGAGTGTACGCTATGGATGACGTGTCAGGTTACCAAACGGAATATCGAAGGGACAAAAGGAGAGACGGGAGATCTGGAATTTCTGATGGTCTCAGTTGTAAGTTTTAAATGATCTCTACCGGTCTCCCTACCCTCTAAAGCGCCACATGTTAAACAAGTGAGCCCCGCGTCTCTCGTATCAAGGTCGGTGGTAAGTGCAGGAGGTAATTAGAGCAGGATCTTAAACTTGCAGCCAGACAACTGAATCGTTAAAAAACAGCCGCAGAGAAAACTCACACCAACAGTAACACTTCAGAGACAATTCAGAAACACAGTATATTTTAAAGGAAGGGTTACAGTCCTTGAAGTCTGGGAATTGTTGTGGGACTCAAGGTAGAGTCTTTTATTTCAATTTCACAGTACTCTGGGAAATCCTTACAGTCCTGAATGTGTTTGTGTGTGTATATATGTATACACACACACACACACACACACACACACACGATCTCCTATCGTTTGATTTGCATACTTTGGGAGCCCAGGTCTTGAAATGCATTTTCCTGTGGTGTTAACTACCCTAAAACACGTTATAGAACACTTGAGATAATGTACTCATTTTGTTAGGAACTTGTGCTTTTCAAATAGTAAATTTCAGCGTCTTGATTACTTTAACTTGAATTCATGTTCCTAGCTACATTTGTTTCATAATATCCTTTGGGATAGGATCCCTGGGAGGCAGATAGGATGCTGCACCCTAGAATTGTCTCACCACTTGAATAGGTATTGTTCAGCCCTGTGGATTCAGTCATCCCACGGAGCATGGCTTTCTGGCTTTTTGTCTTTTTGGATGGCTGCTTGTCACGATATTGTCTTCTTTGCTTTAGGCAAATATGTTTCTAAGATACTTTCTAGTCCCAAAGTCCTATACTTTTAATACATTTTTTGAATATAGGTTGTCATAGAGTCATATATTTATTGGTAAGTGCATGTTTTAATCTGTTTTGTGCTGCTGTAACAGAATACCGCAGACTGGGTGGTTTTTAAAGAACAGAGATTTTCTTATAGTTCTGGACTTGGGCAAGTCCAAGATCAAGGAAAAGGCATCTGGAGAGGGCCTTCTTGCTGTGTCATACCATGTTGGAAGGTGGAAGGGCAAGAGACCATGAAAAAGTAAGAGAGGGCCTGAACTCACTTTTATAACAAAACCACTTCCTTAATAATGAAGTGAATCCTAATTACCCCTTAAAGGTCCCACCTTCCAACATTTTTGCATTTGGGATGAAGTTTCCAATGCATGAATTTTAGGGGACACATTCAAGTTGTAGCAGTGGGTTTAATTTTTTCTCCCAAAAAGTTCATTATAGGATTTTTGTAAATGTGCCTGTTTTTCATTAATACATGTTTAAAATTTTAATTTGAGAATACATGTTTGTACACCACATTTTCTTAAAGTAGGTTGAATAATCATCTGTGTATGTGTGTGTGTGTGTGCACACACATGCCACATACCAGCGCTTTATACAGAACAGGCAAGAAGTAAAATACTGAGAAAGTATGTAGTTTTTAATGAAGGACAGCAACTTTAAATCTAGGATTTCTCACAGATACCTTTGTCAATTTGTGTAGGGGCATTTCTCATTTGGGCTTTTAAGTGTTAGAGAAAATATGAAGATGAGCAGGCCATTTGGGCTGTCCTCGGAGCCTGGGGCTATTTTCTTGGTGATGCTGGACTTCTGTTTTCAGTGTGGTTTTATGCTCATGTTAGTCTTAAAGAAAGATAAAGGAGAAGCATGCAGAGAACACTCATGTTTCTGCTATTTCTATGAGGATGTAGCAGGGTGGGGGGTGGGAAGACTTAAGCATCAATTTTGAGGTGTGAAATTATGGCAACAAACCACCCCAGAAGAGTTTAGGTTTTTCAAAAAGCAGTGGCAGACACTGGAGGCCTTTTTTTCTTCTCTTTTAAGTAACAGTGAGAAGTTCTAGTAGGAAAACTGCCAAAAGATTGTTGTCAACTTAATTCCCTCCTTTCTTTGCCAACTCCCCGCCCATTTGGGAAAAAGTTTGTGTTTTTAAGTTATTGACAGGGAAGGCTCAGGGAAAAAGAACTTGCTAGCTAGCCCTACACTAGGAGGAGGCACAAGCCAGCTTCCTATGTTGAACTTGTCCTTGTTGGGAGATATCAGTGGGTTCTGATGGAACTCATTTTGCTGTTCTTAAGCCCTGTGGTGGTGGCCCTTTCTGTGATGAAGGCAAGTGTCTCCCTGGAGAGGCCACTGAGTCTACAGCTGCTTTTAGGGAGCTGCCAATGGCACAGCCCTCCCTACCCTGGGAAGATGAGGGCACTGTCACAGTGAGGCAGCCAGGAGCCAGGGCTTCCATGACACAGGCCTAGCTCTGTACCTGCAGGGGGGCAGAATCTGGTAAAAGTGTTCCAGAGTTGTTCTTGGGTATTTACTTGGCATATTCTTCTCAATGTCATGATTACTTGTGACAATTTGAATATTTTTAACCTCATTTGATTATATTTTGTGACAAATGAGTTTAACTTGTTTTTTTTTATTTTAGTTTCTTGAATGCTTCATATGTGTAAGGCATTGCGACAGGTGCTATGATAGGAAAGATGTACAAGTTTGTAAAACTCAGGGTAAATACAGAGTTTACAACATGAGTACAACTTCCAGTAATGCAAGGTGGAGCAGGGCAAGGCTATGAGAGCTTCCTTTGAACTGAGCCTCGGAATGTGAGGAGAATTCCACGTTTGGGGACGCAGAGGGGTGGACCTCCCAAACAAAGGCACAAAGATATGAAAGTCCAGGTCAGATTCACAGAACTGTGAATCATGTGGAATTTAATTTAAAACAATAAAAGGATTTTTACTGAACAAACCATACCTGTTTTAGCTCTTAAATCATGTGTAGTGTTCCAAGTAAAAATAACTTTAAGATTCTTTTCAAGGTGTGCCTTAGTTTCATTGTACTACTTCCCTATTTTCACCAGTTCAGTTTGCTGGATCTTCATTGCATGGAACTGGTGCCATGTAGGGTAGGGATACGGTTCAAAGAATTCTGTTAACCTACACAGAGAAAACTTCACATAGGCAACAAAATTTTGTAATGAAAAATGAATTTTAAAAAAGAAGGGGAAGAAAAACAAATATATTAGAAATAGCAAGTACTGGTTAGCTTTGGTAGTTAATTTTTTTTAAGAGACAGGGTCTTGCTATATTACCTAGGCTATACTGGAACTCCTAGGCCTCAAGAGATCCTCCTGCCTCAGCCTCCTGAGTAGCTAGGACTACAGATACGTGCCACCGCACCTGGCTTCTGATAATTGATTTTTCATGCTCTTCCCTTGATTTGGATAGGTGAGGGTTAAAATAGTTTTATGATTTACCAAAAATCGAATGAACTTTTAACAAGATTAAAAAGTACCCTAAACTATATTACTTGTCAGTTTTCAAATGAATTAATATCATAAAACAATGATTTAACAGAAGGGCAGAAAAATAACTGTAGATCAGAAGCAGTCTTGCAGGGTATTCTTAGGAAAAACCATAGAATAGATGAGTCTAAGAAAAATAGAACTATAACTTACTTTGTACTTGTTTCAGGGAAATCCCAGGATGGTGTAGAAAAACTGCCTTCTGAATTGAGATGGTGCCAAGAGACCAAAGAAATAAGCCAGACCAATCTAGCTTGGCGAGTTTGATAAGTTTATTAGAGGTTACTCACACAGGGCTCTCAATCCTAATCCAGATAGAAATCCTCTGGGCATTCACTCCTGGGCAGCGGTAGCAGGAATTCTCTGGAGAGTAAGATCTGTCCTGCCTGCCTGTTTTTGGAGCCTTAAATTTCTGTCTGGCAAGTTATGCAGAGCTCTCTCTCTGCCTCGTTGTATGTTTATATACAATACAGGTTAAGCATACACAGTACTTTCCATTGGGTGGGGACTTTAGTGTTGCAGTGAACTAAAGGGTACTAAGGCAACTAAGGCACCTTAAAACAGTTCAAACTGGTCTTCTGACTTACGACCTTCTACGCAAAAGGAGCTACTTAAGAATACTCTTTGTACTTTGTATTCCTTTCAACTTTTTTCTTTTGATCTGTATCTCCAAATTCAAAAGAAACCTGCACGAGTTCTTTTAAACATTAAAAGCCAGTGGTGGGGAACTTGTATTTTTCACTTAGTACTGTGGTGTTGATAGCACTTTCTCATCTACTCTATGTTCTAAGGTTTTTGATGCTGAATTGAAGCATGTTGCATGATACACCTTTTCTTAAACCCGCCTCTTTGACATTTTTGCACCAAGGAGCTTAAGTGATTTTCCAATTCTTTTTCTATTTCCTAAAACGAAAGTTTTCAAAAATCTTTGAAACCCTATCACATTCTTTTTGGAAAACAAATGTAATCTAATAACCTGAGCTAGGCTTAAAGTTGTTTATGTTATAAAACTCTGTTAATTTAGATGATAAATACTGATATAAAACTCTTATATTTTTGAATCGAAATGATTTATAAGTTCAGCTGCAACTCAATTTTTCTTTTTTTCATGTTGACAACGGTTGCTCTACATTTAGTTAACACCCTGGATTTCTCCTCTAGAGAGCCTGGGTTGTAGTTTATATGGGTCTTTTGCTCCTGCTACACCTGTTGTCTAAAATGTTCTCCCCCATCTGTAAATCCTATCCATCCTTCACGGACCAGCTGGCAGGCTACCTTCTGATCCCTTCAACTGAGGAAATATAGGCATACCTTGGAGATACTGTGGCTTCAGTTCCAGACCACCGCAATAAAGAGAACACTGCAATAAAGGAAGTCACATTAATTTTTTGGTTTTCTAGCACATATAAAAATTATGTTTACACATGATGTAGTTTATTAAGTGTGCAGTCATTGACATCTTCTTTCTAGCTCTGAAAGTCCTAAATGGCGTCTCCCAATAGAAGGCAGTTTCATCTACATTGAAAATCTGTTGTTTACTATAGCCACCTTTATCAGTGATGTTGGCTAGATCTTCTGGATAACTTACTGCTGCTTCTACATCTGCACTTGCTGCTTCACCTCGCACTTTTATGTTGTGGAGACAACTGATTTCCTTAAACCAATCTGTGCTAGTTTCAAAATTTTCCTTTGCAGCTTCTTTACCTATCTCAGTCTTCACAGAATGAATTGAAGAGAGTTACGGCCTTGCTCTAGATTAGACTTTGGCTTAAGGGAGTGTTGTGTCTGGTTTGATCTTCTATCCAGACTGCTAAAACTTTCTCCATATCGGGAATAAGGCTGTTTCATTTTCTTATCATTCTTGTGTCCACTGGAGTAGCACTTTAACTTTCCTTCAAGATCTTTTCCTTTGCATTCACAACTTGGCTAACTGTTTGGTGCTAGAGGTCTAGCTTTCAGCTTATCTCATAGGCTTTCAGCATGCTTTCCTCACTGAGCTTCATCATTTCTAGCTTTTGATTTAAAGTGAGAGATGTGCAACTCTTCCTTTAACTTGAACACTTAGAGACTATTGTAGTGTTATTCATTGGCCTAATTTCAATATTGTTTTGTGTCTTAGGGACTAGGGAGGCCCGAGGAGAGGAAGAGAGATTGGGGAATGGCCAGTAAGTGGAGCAATTAGGACACACACAACGTTTGTCAATTAAGTTTGCTGTCTTATATGGGTGTGGTTTGTGGCACCTCAAAACAATTACGATAGTAACATCAAAAATCTTTGATCGTACCTGCCATAATAACAGGTGAAATATAATGAGAATTGAAATATTATGAGGATTATCATGTCACACAGAGACACGGAGTGAGCACATACTGTTGGAAAAATGGTACTGATAGACTTGCTCTGATGCAGGGTTGCCACCAAACTTCAATTTGTAAAAAGTACAATATCTGTAAAAGCAATAAAGTGAAGTGCAATAAAATGAGATATGCTTGTATTTCCTCCAGCTCTCACAGTACATTATCTGAGAGGCATGTTTTTACCTTACATGAATTATGGTATATGTGTGTAATGTATGTGCATCAGTGTTTGTGTGTCTGTGACTCTCTGTATACATAGGCTTCATCACTTCTTCTAGACTCTAGTTTTTCATCGTCCTTGCACATCGTAGGTCTTTATTATTCACTGGATGAATGAATCTCCAAGTTATTGTGTACCTAGCAAGCTGGGATTGGAACAATGGAATTGATCAAATGCATTACTGGGTATGTGCCCCGTCTAAGTTTTCAGCTTTAGATTGAGGTCAGAAGCTGTCACAAAGTCTTAAATCCCGTGATGAGTCATATGCATCTAATGCATGGTGGTCCACTTTATGACCACATAAAAGGACAATTTGTTGTTTAATGTCAGCTTTGAGTTTAGGATGTATCCCAGACATCTGACTTATTTTGGGGGCTGTTTCTCTCATCCGTTAATGAAGCAATCTGAATGATGTCTTTTTCCCCCATCCCTCAGTTTTTGTATATGTATATGTAAAATGATGCTTTTGCATTCGTTAAGGTTCCCTCTACCTCTGGGGTTCTGTGTCTTGGATGAATTTCATTGGCTGCAGAGTGTAGCACCAAGAAAACACATGGACTTGATGAGTATATATG